>VXAB01004884.1:0-104093 GCA_013399175.1 Odontophorus gujanensis
GCATCTATGAATCTATGAATAGGGAATCTACACTCATCAAGAAAATGACAAAGAAAAGAAACTATCTGCTTTGTATAGAAACCCTAGTCTGAAAGCTCAGAACTGGAACATGGTCTATATCCAGACATACTCTAAATCTTCTTGCCTGTTTATGCAATCCTATTTTGATAGACTTGATGGTTTATTTCTGTTTGTATAACTAATTGGAAATAGTAACAAAAAATTTATTCAGGAAAAAGTATATGCAAGTTACAAAACATCATTATCTATTGTAAAAGAAGGTGCATCTGGACAGCTCAGAATGAGGGTAGTGATATAAGTGTGTTACTATGATTAACAGTATTGTTTAACTACATCTGGTTTTGAGTGATCTTACATCGTTAGCTCTAAACTTCAGAAATGATCAAAAATGTATGCATTCTTACATCAGTTCTTCAGAAAATGTTTCTGCACCTGGACATTTATTTTTTTTCTACTGAATTTTCATTAATGAAGAAAATGAGTTTGGGAGATAATTCTCATCTGCAGCTGGCAGAGAAATTCCACCTGAAGTAACTACTTAGAACTTCCTTTTTTGATTCCTTATTGAATCAATGACCATCACAAATGATCTTTTATGTTTCTTAGAGATCAGTCTATGGGTAAATAAATTCTCCTTTCTCTCCTAAAGAAAGAACAGTTTTGAAGAAACTGAAGCTTATGAATGTATTTTTTCTAATTGTTTAGAGAAGATGTTAGTTCAGAAATACACAGGTGCATTATAATTGTATCACATCTTTAAGCATCAATCATCAGTGCAGGTTGTGTGAAAATCCCAGGTTAACAAAGGAAAACAGTTGCAGGTGACCTGTAAGGTTTATGGTCTGGGTTTGAAGAGACCCTTAATATTGTCTAGTTCTGATCCTCCTGCTATAGGCAGGGATACCTCCCTCTAGACCAGGCTGCATAAAACCCCATCCAGTCTCATCCCATTTCCAATAGTCTTTCCTTTAGATGGGTAGCTATATTATGTATATAACCTATAAATCCTGGCGGCGAACTTAAATGTTTACACTTACCTAATTATCTCCCTATTCAGCAAAGTCTTTATGCAACTGCTTTAATCAGGAAAGGCTCAGCCTTTGGTAGAGTATCAGTAAAAAAACAAATCATAAATGAAAATACAGTAAAGTATAAAAACCTGAAAGAATTAGAGCATTGCATTTTAAAGGGATTAATTCAGATAGGACTAATGCAAGAAATAGCAACTTCACAAATGTTGCAAAGGCTTTTAAAAATAATCTCTGGAGTTTTAAAAAGTTCCATAATTCTCGGTCTATGTTCTCTTATCCCTAGCTGTAAATAAACTTTAATAAAAAGTGTTGATAATCTAAAACCCATTTTTAACCTGTCTCCTGCACTAACTTGACGTCTACAGTAATGATCTTCCTCAGATGGAACACAGCTGATCAGGGTCATTTGTTGATAAATGTATTTCAGAGGATTTTTTCCCTCTATCTCAGTTTGAAATTCTTATCCTATAATGGTGTGTCCTTGCAGAAACTGCTTTTGACTCCCAGCTTTCTACTTATTCGTGTCTAGTCTTTCAATTTGTCTGGTAACTTTCCATTTCAAATGTATATGACTCTCATTTACATGCCTACAGCTATATAGGTATTAGTGTACAGATTGCATTATATTTAGGAATAAAAAGACTTCAAAGATTACTTCATAAGGAATTTTAGAGGATTTTTCAACAGAATTTGCCTTAAAATTACTTTTTTTTTTTTTTTACTGTTTTTCTTTAGCTGGTGACAGAAATGAGGCATCTATGATCCTACCACTAATAGGTCATAGACTCGTAGAACTGTTTAGGTTGGAAGGAATTTTTAAGACTATCTAGTTCCAAGACCTCTGCTATAGGCAGGGGCATCTCCCACTAGACCAGGCGTCTTGCTCCAATTACTGAAGGGAGAGGCGATTCTCTGATATATATATGTATACCCGACAATGAAATTAAGAAACAACGGGTCAAATGTTTGCTCGACCAGTTTATTACAAATCCTTGTCACTTAGGGGGTTCGGAATGAGAAGTCGGGCAATAGAGAAGAGAAAATAAAAGCAAGGAGTCTTTGTGGAAAACAAGAGAGAAAGTCACCACCACATCCCCAGAGTTGCTCCTAGCGTCAGATGATCTTTAGTAGTGATGGGTCGTCGGACGTTGTGTTGTTCTGTTGACGAGTCTTTCAACGACAGTAGAAACTCTTACTTACAGTCCAAAGTGGTCTGACCGCTCTTCTGGAGTGACAGTTTATGGCTTTTGGATCTTAGCAGGAACTCCTTTGTTCCTGTCTTTCAGGCCTTGCAAATTTAAGTCAACAGATAAGAGGAGGCAAGGAGGTGCAAGTTTACATCCTGTCTTCACTGGATACAATGGTGTAATCCCCCAGTCTCCCATAGCAAGCTGGAGTTAATTGCTTACAGGCCAAATGGACAAATTTTCGGCCACTTAACTCTCCTGAGCACTCTCTTTCGAAGGCAAACACTCCGAAGAAATACATTCAAATGTAAAATTGTCCTTATCACCAAAAAGTCTCAAAGTCTCTTCGAGACAAGAAAAATCAAAGGTTCAGACACCAGGTTGCTCAAAGCTCCATCCAGCCTGACCTTGAACGCTTCAAGGAGGGCGCATCTACAGCCTCTGTTCCAGTGTCTCACCACCCTCACAATATCTAGTCTAAATCTACCCTCTTCCGGTTGAAAACAGTTTCCTCTCATCCTGTCCCTAGTGCCCTAATGAGAAATCCCTCCCCAGCGATCCTCTAAGCTCCCATCAAGTACTGGAAGGCTGCTATAAGAGCTCCCACCAGAGCCTTCTCTTTTCTAGATGAGGAGAGCCCTCCTCTGAACTCACTCAAACTGCTCGATGTTATTGTGTTGGGTGCCCCAGAGTAGGATGCAGTGCTCCAGATGGGGTCTTATGAGAGCTGAGTAGAGGGGCAAAACCACCTCCCTTGATCATCTGGTCATGTTTCTCTTGATGCAGCCCAGAATAACGCTGGCTTTCTGGGCTACAGGCACATGCTGTTGGATCACGTTGAGTCTTTCATCAACCGACACCCCAGATTCTTCTCAGAGCTGTTCTCAAACCATTTTCCACCCAACCTGTTTTACTCACTGTTCTCTTGTAAGTGAATGTTATGTTACAGCAGTGAAAAGCAAGTTGGAAATAATGTACAAAATAATTAAGACTTGATAAAGATCTGAAAAAAAAACAAACAAACAAAAACATTTCCACTTCAGAGCTGATTTGGAAGATCATTGGACTTCACTTAAAGGAACAAGAGAAAGCTGTCATACCTTGAAAGTTTGCAGCAGAATCTGGATAGGCTTAAAGTGTGGTTCATTTAAAAATGGTAAATGTTCCCAATTTTCTCATGTTTTTATGTATTTTGGGAATTTCTCAAAACAGAACTGAAACAGGACCATTCTTTCAATTTTTTCAGAGTTTTTTTCTTCATTACTCAAAAAATAATGTTTAGCCAGTGCAAATTAGGAATCTAGTAACATTTGGCTAGGTCTGTGCAGAAATGAGAAGTATAAAGTCTTGAAAGTTTTGTCTGCATCTCCTTCCAGATCCTGTCCGTATTCACTCAGATACTTGTCTGCCATTGTGTAGTCCTTAGCTCTTCACCCAACTCTGGGTATGTGCACTGCATACAGTCAATGATATTGCGTGAATGTCATTCTGCAAGTCAGAACTCACGGTTCTTTCTTTTTTCAATTGCTTTACATGTTCAGTGTGACCAGATTTGTTATTACTTTTTCTTTATAAAGGTATATATTCTTTCAATTGAAATAAACTTCTTTCAATCTTTTTCCTTTTTTTTTTTTTTTCCTCATGGTAAGGATTTTGGGTTTGCAAATTTGTGATGATCCTCAAGAAAGACATGGCCAATCTTCTTTAAAGTAGTTATGATGCAGCAAAAGAAGCTCCAAATGTTGCTATTTCCCATAAGGCTATCAGTAAGACGGGAGATGTCACAGACTGCATCTTGGTTTTCCTACAACTGAATTTTGAAGCTTTTAAAGTTTCATTTTCTCTTTAAAATGCTGCTTTGAACATTACCTATGCCCAGAGGAACAGTTTAAAAATGAAAAACAGGCTTTTAGAGCTTCAGTTGCAGCCACAGGGGACTCTATAATATTCTTCCACGGTTGCTTTGCTCTAGTATTAGCTCAAAACATAAAGACCTGATAACGCAAGCCCCTTTGGAATGGTGAAGATTAACAAAGGGATTTCCAGCTTGGTAGACTTCCAGTATTATTTATTTGACACTGCATTACATTTGTTGTACACATTTTCTCTTCTCTTTGTATACAGAAATTCTGATCAAAACAGATGAATATTTTGTTCATTGGCTTTAGACAAGAAACAGGCAAATTGAATTTTTGACCATTAACTTTTAATCTGAGATGCATTTTATTGTTATCTGCCATCCTTTCCTAAGTTGAGTCTTATCCTTTTTTCAGTGCATCTTCTTACAGGCTTTTTAAGAGGTGAAAGAGGTCAATTATTTCCTGATCAATTCCTTATCAAGTAACAGGTTGCATAGACATTATCACTGCAAGTGTTATCTGTAGAAATAAATATGAAATCCACTGTATTAAATAACTTTTCTGTATAAGTTACCATACTGAGGTATTAGAAAAATATAATACAATTTTACTCCTGTTAGTACAGAATGCTGAATAATGCTCTAGAACCTTGTTACTATGTATGGGCAATATCTGTACAAAAGCATGTCAGATAGTGAAACATATATATGAGGAATTCACACTCCATATTATAGAACATTATAAAACAATGACACACAGTACATCAGTAAGCATTCTAGTATATTAATCTATAAATTTACATATAGTTTATGGGGAAAAAAAAGTCATAAACTTATTTCAAAGGCTGGTGAATGCCTGATGAGCATTTAAAATATTCTGGGCCTTCAGTCCAAATAGCAGATGCTCAAAAAATCAACAGAATATGATCCAGAATTAAATTTAGATTTTCATAATAGTTCTGTCACTCTGTTCTCCAATAGAAATATGTTCACTGCTTCTGTTACATTTTTCTGGTCTGGATGTTTCATTTATCAACCAAAGTATTTTCTACTTCTCATTGTCTCAAGGGGAAATAAAAGCTAATTTAGGATACCCCTACAGCTTCAATATTGGTTGGTTTAGAAATATAGACTTATCATTTTGGATGCATAATAACCTTGCTGGTAATTATAGCTGAATATGCCAATGGCTCAGAGTTAGGGATAATATCTACACTGTTAGCTTCTAGGAAGTCTCTGACCTCTAATCTACCCATTTGATAAATTATTTTCCTTTATATTAAAAAATAGAGGAGACAGCTCACATTCAGACATGCTCAAAAGCTTTCTCTGCCTTTACCTGTGTCCTGAGACTGTCCATAGTGATCACTAAAAAAAAGCGTGAGCTCAATTGGGCATGTATATTGTATACATTATGATTTTAAAGGACTTCAGATTCATAGATTCATTTTCTGTAAGACCAGAGTGAACAATCTCAACTCTTGTTTAAAGCAAACTATAGGATTTCCCTGAATCGATTCTCATTTGAACAACAGACTATTTTTAGGAAAAAAAATTCTAATCTTGATTTAAAGATTTCCATTAACTGGGTTCTCCACCACCTCTCTTGTTCTTGTTTCTGGTTATCTGTGCTATTTAAAATGTACGTGTTGTATCTAGACTGAATTTGTATCTCCAGCTTTCAGATGCTGGATCTTACCATGCGTTACTCACATCACTTTAACTGTCGACTTTTGGTTTCTTGTACAATTATTTATGCACTGTGATAATTCTGAGCTACAAGGACTAGTGAAGTCATTCTGGAGCACAAAACCAGACATTATACTCCAGATGCAGTCTCAAAAGCATTGAGTAAGGGGAATGTTGACTTCTCTTTATCTGTTGACAGTGCTTTTGCTAATACATCACAGTGTGTGGTTGGACTTTGCCACTGAGGCACTGAACAGACCAATATCTATCTCACTGACTACACAGATCTGCCCTTCTTTTCCTCCAAAGCTGCTTTCAGTCCAGTAGACCTCTAGACTGTACTAATGTATGATTCATTCTGTTTCTGGGGTAACGCTTTGCATTTATCTTTGTGAAGTGTCATCCAGCTCCTTCAGAGTCTCTCTCCAAAGCAGCCATACCTTCAGTGTATTGTCAGCCGTTTAATGTCTATACACTTGATGAGGGTGCATTTTTTTTCTTATGTTCAGTCATTAAACTATTACTTCTGCTTACTACGGTAAAACATTTATGTGTGTTTTTTCTGTGCTGTTTACAGTCTTTAACATCCTTCCTCAGCTGAAGGCACTGACAATAGAAAAAGTGTTTCTGAAGGAGTAAGACTAGTGCCAAATTACTTCCTATGCTGTTCAAAGGATCTCCTTCCTCATCTATTGCACTTGCCTTTTGTTATGTGCAATCAAGTACAGCCGCTTATCTGTCATAATGCTTATCCTTTTTATTATAGTGACTACTTCTAAGGCAGTTAATCTTTCTATCAGATATGCTACTTTGATAATGTGGTATTTTTAGTGTATATTTACTATTTATTCCCAGTTTTCAGAGCAAACAGGATCACATGGTGTCAGTGACTTCTCTCTTTTTTTTTTTTTGTCATGTAGAAGTTCCCTCAGCCATAGAATCGTTTGTAGAAGCTTTTTATATATTTTTTTCCTACCTCATTGTTTAAATGTTTTAATAACAGTGATAAGCGCTATCATTTTCACTAGAAATATGTAGTAATGCATGCAGCCTAACAGCGTTTAAATGTATTCATTCTGTACCTCTTGATTAAAGTGACAAAACCATATCTTATAAATGACCAAATGCATTATATTACCACTTCTTATTTCAGACATTTTTCGCTTAGTCTGAATCTTCTACATTCCTTCATTCCCAAGACCATTTATTACAAGGTACTTTAAAATTATTCTCTTCCTTGGATTCCCAAGACAGGAAAAGGAAGTCATCCTGTTTACATCTACATTCAGCCAGTAGCATTGTGAGAATCATGAAGAAAAAGTACTTGTGTCATTGATAGGCATCAGAAATACCTTTTCGCTGTCATCTTCTCACTCATTACATTTTACAACCTCATTGTCTTATCTTGAATAGGTAAATACATGAAGAAAACTTGGTAGAGAAATCAACTCAGTTTCTATCAAACTATCAGACATTGTGAGAATGTTGTTTTGTTTTTCACTGTGTATTCTCCTACAGGATTTTTTTAGAACAGTGAGGATCTGTTACCTATGCAAGTTTTTGTGTTGGCAGAGGAAAGCATAAGGACAATTTTATGCTTCATTAGCACATCACTGTTTGTGACCAGTCTGTTGCAAAATCTTGTTTTTATAGGACTTTTCCAGTCACTTTGAAATAGCAACCCACATGAAATGCAGTTGATAACTGAATTTTACACATAATAGAAACAGTACCCTGTGGGGAAAATTTCTGATTTTTGTTTGTTTGTTTTGTTTTATATTGAGGAGCACTATTAAAATACAGAGAATCATATATACGATTCAGCAAAAGAATAACAAGCCAACAAGCACTAGGTATTTACCAATTATTGCTTATGCTGGTCTTCAGTAGTCTACGTTTCATGCTCTTCTGCTTCAGCATAAACAGTACTAGATGCCATAATGAGAATTTCTCTAATTCATCATTCCAAACACCTGTCTAGTCATAAAAAGCATTTTCCTCTCAGGCAAATCATCCTGCTCATATGAAAAGAACTGATTTCTTTCTTCACTTCAGAAATGTTGATCATAGAACGTAGAGACCTAAAAGTAAAGTTCAGTACATCTTTTGGCACACTACTCATTTCAACTGCATAGACCATAAATATGTAACATTAAGAATAATCCAGGAATACTAGAACTAGCAATCAGGAATAAGGAGCTCTGTTTGATGTTTGTTTTGCAGTTACTGCACTTGCTCTTGTTTCCTCAAACTGATAGAATTTGTTCACTGAGGCATGTTCAATTTGAGCAACTACAAATTGAAGTATTTGTGTAATGTTTTGGCGATTAAAAAAAGTCTCTTGTTCTTGATGTGCATAATTATATGAAATTATTTTGTGTATGTAGTGTTCTAAAATAGTTTTAATTGGAAAATAATTTTACAGACTCATATTTCAGTTTCATAATTAACTTGAAAACTGGAGCCCATATGGCAAATGAGCAATATTTAATAAAAATAGCCAACTGACTTTCCTGAGAAAGAGGTGAGGTTATTGTGGAGAGATTTGTGCATTACATAATTCATGATTTTTCTGTAGAAGGCATTGAGTTATGCCTAGAAACTGTTTTGTGTTTACAATCTAACTAAGGTATACTGCAGCTCCAGTAATGAATAATGCAGATAATATGATGCCCTCGGTGAACTATAGAGCAGAAAAAGCAGCTGACTATCAGAAACGGCTCTTTAGGGGAGGAAAAAAAAAAAAAAAGTTAAATGTGAACAAAGCATATTACCTTGATGGAGGAACAGAAAAAGATTTTACTTCACAACAGATTTGTAAAAACAAGCCTGAAAATTTTGTGGTTCCTAAAGCCTTTAGGCAAACCCATAACTGATTAAACAAAGGTGATCTCTGTTCCATGCTTTACAGGTGAACTGGTGTGATGTTTCATCATGAAAGTTTATGTAATGCAAATGTAGGCCATCAGTGGTAAAGTACTTCTTAAAATGAAACCACCTCTGTGAAACACACAATGAGTCTGATTCATTATAGATAGCACTGCTATTTACAATCTAGGATATAGCTAAGATGGTGTCAGCACTTCTATTATGGAACTTCCTATTTTGACTTCCTTAATAACTTAACAGTAAAAATTTACTTTAGGCTAAATGTGAGTGCACAAGGTTTCAGGCATTTTTTTTTAATAATAAATTTCACTATATCATTTACCATTGGAAAAAAAATTGCTTTCTGTAAAAGGTGCTGATATATGGATTGTTTTCATTTTTACTTATACTATAACAGCTATTTTGATGATCCTTCCACCCAAAATAGCATTTTATCTCACTCTTACTTATGCAGTATTTTAACTGAATCTTTGCATTTGGCAGTGAAATTCATCTCCACTATAGAACAGACCGTTAACAGTTTACAAATGGAATTGTCATGAATGAGAACTAGTCCTTGTTACAGTGGTTGTTGTATTAATGGTGAATTCATAAAAGTGAATGACTAGGAATCTGGAGAGTGAATTTCAAAAGACACGTAATTGGAGTTTAATCCTAAAACTCTGGTGGCTTTATCTTCCCTGTGTCTTTGACTGTGCTGCGTCTTTGAATTTTCTAGCTTTTAACACTTTGACACCCTGTCTCACAACCTGATTGAGAACACTTCTCTTTTCTGTTATTATTGTTGTTCTTAATATGTAATTGGCCTATTTGCATATAATTTACTCAGGAAAACTTCAAGTATCTTTCTTTTCTGCATTATGTTTCTGATTTGCAATTCATTAAACCTTTCCCATAGCATATATATCTCTACTGGGTGGGCAAATTTCAGAGAAGGTTGAACAAAATGGATCAAGTGCAACATGTTTAATTACTCTGTGAAAGAGGCTGAAGGATTAGATGGGTTATGCATCCATATATTACATGGCATTGAAACTATTATAGACTCCAGGAAAGACATTTATTAGGACAGCGCAAAAATAATTTTGTACAAATGGAATCAAGCTTTAAGTATTTTATATTTCCCTCATTTTAGATAATTTCTTACTCCCAAAGACTGCATGCTTTTTAAGTTATGAATGAAAATGAAAATACACCCTTGGCTAATTCTAAATGCTAAATAAGCACATCCTTTATATTCTTTTTCTGGGGCTTTTGTACTGACTTAACAAAATAGTCAGAACAGTGTTAGAAGGCCTCTCCAATGAACATATACTTAACTATATAAACATGAGAATGGAGAGAAAGTGTAGGTATTTCACATGAAAGTCCATATGGATTTGAACTGAAATCCTGGAGGAAACTATTCCAGTTTTGATAAGAAGTTACTGTAGAAGACCCTTTGTTCTACAGAAATTTTGAAGGTTGCTGGTGTAGTTAGCCAGGTCAAGCCAGAGACCCTCAGGGAAGTAAATCTCTTTCTAATTCATTGCCATGTTCAAATATGCCTTTGAAGCCAAAATACTTCAGGGATGGCTTCATGAACAGAATAATTATCAAAGTAAATAATTTAAAGGCAATCCTGAAAGCAATGGCAGCCAGCCAGTTCCTCATTGGCTTACAGAGAGGTTGTGCGTCTTGTTGAACTTTCACCTTTCTGCTTCCTTAAAGCCACACAGTCAAACACTTCAGAGAATGCAGAAAGTTTGAAAATGGTCAAGTGTAGTTGTTGGAAGTTCTTTCAAAGATCACATCATAATGCCATCTTTCAGTGAATTTATTCTAATTGAACTGCACATTGAAATCATGTTATACACTTTGTTTCCTTATCTGTATTTGTCACTTCAAATTTTAATACATTGAGATAAAGCTGATTTCTCAAGTAAGTACCAATTTTAAGAATAACAATGATATAATACTAAAGATTTTTCAGCAAATGACTTTTTTTTTCTTATTTATCATGTTGATGGTTATAAACATAGCAAACAGTTGTTAAAACCTCTTTCCCATCTTTAGATAGCTATGTGAGTCATCTACAGGCTAAGATTCATAATATATTTTTTCTTGTTAGAAGGCAAGGAGCAAGATAATTGGTTTGTCTGGCTGTGTGTCTGTTTCAAAAACATCAAAACCATGCATGCAATGGTATCTGAGGGGGAAAAAAATTGTACTATAATATGATAGATCCATGTGCCCACCAGGTAAACTTTTTATATAACAGAGTTAGAGATCAAGGTTACAACTAATAATGTATTGCGGAAGACTGTAATTGTCTGAAATATTTTCTGATTATGTTCTGATTTCAAAACTAGTATTTTTAAAATAGTATTTTAATGTACTGGAGAGCTCATCTGAGGCTCTACTAGGTATTAATAGAAACATGTCCTTTAGTATAAGTAATCTCTTCCACATAGGGAGAATATATTGTTCAAAATAAGATGTTTCATTTTATAATTGGTTGAAAACTCCTGAGGAATAGTTGTTCATTCTGAAAAGTACTGTAGTGAATAAATTGCCTCTTCTGCTTCAAAACTCCAGAAAGTCTTATCTTTTTGATTCAATGTTTTTCTCTAAAAGTAAATTACGAGACTAAGAGAGAAGAAAATTCTTTTCCTGTCTTTTATGTAGAAAGCAAAATATTAAAGGAAATGATATCAAAGATCTAATACTATGGATTTTGTTTTGGTTTATTTTAGTAGTGAACCTATTAATGCCCATTCTTTTTTTTTTTTCCCCCAGAGTTGAATAAAAATGAATTCCCTCTGAACTAAATCCTAGCAAATCTAATCAAAGGCAGCCACTTCACTAAGGGGAACCAGGGGGTGGGGAGGAACTAAATTACAACTTTCTTAGAGATCCTAAAAAGCAAAGTGGAAAAAAGCCATAGTCAATATAATAAATCATAACATCATACAGAGCTTATTTGAAGGGAGTTAAGCAGTACTGATTAAGGAGGTGTTGGTGTTAAGGTTGTAATCAGGGAGGCATTTCAAGCCTTACTTTCACAGCCTTCTAACAAGCAGGAATAACATTTATTTTGTGAACAGTTCTTCGCTGATGTCAGAGAAAGATGAGGAAGCGAGTTTTTTTCCATCTTATTTCAGCTGTTGAACAAAAACATGTAGAATACTTTATGAATTATGAAATGAGATCTGCTTTATAACTTTTCTCCCTGCTTCTACTGGATGAAAGCTGCCTTTTCCAAATATGCAAATTAACATCTGCATAATCAGAACCTGGAAAAATTAAAATGGACTTCTACATTCTCACATTAACATTAATGTTTGTACATATAACTGTGAATGACAGCAATATACTTCTGGGTGACAAATTTGTAACTAAAGGCCTTATTTTTTTTCTCATGTTGTGTAAATCAAAAGAAATTACCCTGAATTCATGGAGCTCAAGTTACTCTAAAGGTGGTATCTCATAGAAAAGAATCACAAGACAGTGAATCCTTGGACTGCTGCATGTCTGGTATGTAAACAGTTGAAAAAGATCTTATTTTCTTAGTAATTTGCACAGCTTAAATTCTGTGTATTAACAAACTACAAAAAAAAAAAAAAAACACTGCTGTGTACACCTGTGGAAAAACATCACAATGGAACAAAGTCTTATAGTTCTTTTGTTCTTCTACCAAAGTTATATGTTCAAACCCTAGTTGCACAGCCAGTAGTTCTTTATTTCAATTGTGTATATGCCAAATATGCTGTCGGTGGATCTCATTCTAATCTCCAGGTTTTACTGGAACTTCTGAAAATATGTTAGCAATAGTACCACTGCTGTAATCTTGATAGTACATAGGAACTTGATGAGATGATGGTTATTTAAACATTATTGAATGTATAAAATGTATTGCTCTAATTACATACTGACCTGGAAAGGTTCTGCTTCTCTTAACCATCAGCCAGCCTGAATGATTTGAGAAGGTGACTCTTTACTATATCTTGTCATCAAAGAAATTTTGTTAACAACATAATGATTTTGTATAAAAACATTCCAGAAATNTTTTTTGTAATTTGCACAGTTTAAATTCTGTGTATTAACAAACTAAAAAAAAAAAAAAAAACACTGCTGTGTACACCTGTGGAAGAACATCACAATGGAACAAAGTCTTATAGTTCTTTTGTTCTTCTAGCAAAGCTATATGTTCAAACCCTAGTTGCACAGCCAGTAGTTCTTTATTTCAATTGTGTATATGCCAAATATGCTGTCGGTGGATCTCATTCTAATCTCCAGGTTTTACTGGAACTTCTGAAAATATGTTAGCAATAGTACCACTGCTGTAATCTTGATAGTACATAGGAACTTGATGAGATGATGGTTATTTAAACATTATTGAATGTATAAAATGTATTGCTCTAATTACATACTGACCTGGAAAGGTTCTGCTTCTCTTAACCATCAGCCAGCCTGAATGATTTGAGAAGGTGACTCTTTACTATATCTTGTCATCAAAGAAATTTTGTTAACAACATAATGATTTTGTATAAAAACATTCCAGAAATGATGCATGTTCCTAATTTAATTTTCCTCTAAGTTAAATACCCAGAAAATGTGTAGCAGAGTAAGAAGAAATTTCTGAATGACACAGATATGACCAGAGATTAATCACTATAAGAAAGAGCCTGAGGGACCACCAGCTGGCTTCCTAGGCAGTACCCATGATCTGTGTTCTTTTTCTATACCTTTGATTTAACATCTACCTAATGTAGATAATGATACCTAATGTATCTATGATCTCTCAGAGAAGAGGGAAATACAGATATGAAGGTGGAAAAATGTGAAGAAGAAAATAAACTTGCCAAGCTAGTCTTACTCTAACTAAGTTTGCTATGACTTTTTAAAATAAAATATGAGAACAAAAAGACTAACACATTAATAGTGCACATGAATAAGGGAAACAAAATTTAAAAGAATTATCATCAACAATAGGGGAAGAGCAAATGTAAGCAAATATCCAAGGAGAAGCATGATGCTCTTTGTATTTCTGAACATTAGTGAATTAAGAAACAAGCCTAGCAAACATAAAAGTTTTGATGAAAACAAAATGGATTCATGGTGACCTGTCATGATAGTTCTGTCAGAAAAGCTGTTCTGATGGATACAGGATTCCTTAAATACCACTAAAGGTATGCAGCTTCAAGCCAAACCTATCTGACATCTTTCTCAGATTCATGCCATTCCTTCAGGATTTGTCACTGTCACCAGAAAGAGATCAGCACTTCCATTCCACTTCATGAGGAACTGTAGGCCTCCACTCAGTTTCTTCTTCTCTAGACTGAACAAGCCAAGGAACTTCAGCTGTTCCTCATATGTCTTACTCTCTTAACCCTTTGTAGCCATCCTTTGACACTCCAATAGTTTTATGTCCTTTAAGTGCTGTGGCACCCCAACCTTCAGACAGTACTCAGGGTGAGACCACATCAATGCAGTGTGGAGGGGGCAGTCCCTTCCCTCAACTGGCTGGAAATCTGGACCTGATGCACCCCAGGATATGGTTAGCTTCTCTCATTTCTGCACACACTGTTATTTCATGGGTTGTACTACTGTAATTATTATATCTACAGATAGTCAGCCAAGAATTTAACTTCACAGGATCTGCACTGGGAAGATAATTGAATTATAGAGTAATGTGACGATGAAATAGCTTATGTTATACAGTCAGATCTTCATTGCCTTTTGCATAGTTGATGTCGAAAAATACTGCTAGTTCTGAAAGTATGAAGACTACAACACAACTGATTATAGCAAAATAACTTTCCACCTTTGAAATTATTCATGTAGACTAGAGAATAGGTCCTAGGACTTCTAAACCTCATCACAGTGTGCTAGGGGATTTTAATCTGCTTGTTGTTGTTGTTGTTGCAGTATTGTGTGTAGAGCAATTTATTAGTGTTAACTGAAATGGCTTATCTGGTGGTCTATTGGCTATTTACTTTCCAAGTGTTAAAAACCATGTGTTCGTACCTACATAATTCCTGAAGCTGAGTAAAAAATAATGATTTAAATAGCATTTAAGATCTTTTCATCTGCTTTTCATTTAGCATCCACACATTCCACTTTTATTCCCCAGAATGGTGAAGGTTTTTTTCATATTATAATTGAGGACACTACAATCAAAGTGCTGATAATTGTATATAATTACATGTTGGAGCCAAACTGCGAAGAGAAGGTTAAGCACTTCAGAAGAAGTAGGAATGTGAGATTTGCTGTTTCTCTATAAGCACCCTGGAAAAGGGTCATCCTATTCTTTGTACTGTAGGAAGGCCAGAAAATGACCTTTTAGTGTGTTCCCAAAATATCAGTGAGCATCTTTTTGACAGATTGAATATAAGTTTCAAAATCATGGCTTTATCCCTTCTTCCAACCGTCTTATGAAGACAGATACATTAAAGACAATGGGAACACATTCCACAAAGCCACCAATGTAAGGCGGAGATTTTGTGCTAGCGATTAACCTACAGTATTTAATAAGTGGACATGTGTTCTGCACTGCTCAGTTACAGTAGCTCAGCATATTTTTATGGTTTGATGCCTAGGAATGCAGCATTTTATAAAGGACTTCTTGAGCATGGCTAATTCCTTGCTGAATCAGGTAGACTGGTGGAGACTCAATTTTTACAGCTGTCTCAGCCTTTCTTTCTAGAAAAGCTTCAAAATACTTGCCAGTGAATGAAACTCTATGGTAACTTATTGGTAAGCTTTGCTGAAACGACAGTGTTGCTACAGTACTAATTCCGATTTCCATAGCAAAGTTGTGTTTTACTTATCCAGCTTTTTGAAAAATGGTATTAGAGTAGATTCATTTCATCAATTTGTATTTTCATTTATAAGACCTTCTGTTTTTAAAAGCCTATCATATTTCAGAAGACAATCACAATGTTAGAATGGATCATTTTTACTTTTTGGCAATATCAAAACCTAAAAAATAAAGATCTTCTCCATTTATTGGGAATCAAATTGTAATCTTATTAAATTTATTTTTTTATTCATTCAGATCTAAGCAGAAAATTTTCTGTCACTTTGAAAATGTAAAACCTTATGATTTTTAAAAATATTCAGTGTTCTACTATGTAATGAGAAACTCAAATTTGTACTTTCATATAACATACTTTACTGTATAAGACCTAATTTCTGAGTTGCTCATTTGCTACAGCTCTCACTGAATTTCTTAACGAGACTCATTGCATAAATAACTAAATATAATATTATACTTGTGAACCTGAGA
Source organism: Odontophorus gujanensis (assembly GCA_013399175.1). Lineage (NCBI taxonomy): Eukaryota > Metazoa > Chordata > Aves > Galliformes > Odontophoridae > Odontophorus > Odontophorus gujanensis. The sequence continues at coordinate 15,946 of VXAB01004884.1, forward strand.
AATTACTGCAGAAGTGGAAGCAAACTGAATACTCCTCTCTGACATGTAAAAGAAAATTTCATTCACCTCAATTTCTAGCTGCACTGGGCATTTAAAAAAAGATTTTATCTAGTCAGGTAAATAAATAATATTCAACTGCTGAAATCTGAACTATGTAGACATGGACTTTTTTCATAAATCTATTGGAAGAAGTGGAGAGATTTAACATGATTTAACATACATTTTCTGGTTTGCTGTTGAATCAGAATGTTGCAAAACACAGAAATCTCCTTCTGAAATTTTATGGGCTAGAGTTTTAAATAGGTGGATTTAGTCACTCCATTTGATCATACTATAGCTTTCCTATCTCTGTGTCTTTTTCTTTAGCGGAACTTTTACTGTTATTTATACTCTGGAAATCAAAGTTAGCTAGCAAAATATGACGTTCTCTCACAACTGCTTAATCTTTCTTTATCCATGTGTTGTAATCACAAAATGATATCTCAAAAGAATAACGAAATAAACTCTCAATCCTTCAAGCTTCGGGATAATTCCAGTTGGGTGTCCTTTGTTCGTGTAGACATGCAATATCATGAAGAAATTGGGGAGAGTGTGTGAGGATTCAGATTAGTACTATAAAGAATTTTCTGAAATGCATGACGATTTAAAAAAAATCTAACATATGCAATAGGGAACAATATTTAAAATCCAAGCTTCCATTTCTATTCCTGCAATTTCAATACTTTTATGGCAGCATTTACCCCTAATTATCAGGAAACTCCCACTAGTCATGACTAGGGACTCTCCTGTGGCAGCGGCTTGAACCAAATTAGTAACTGACTAAAGCTATTATGAACTAGGCTTTTTCTTGCTGGCAGATGGAAGTCAAGTTTGCAAATGGGAAAACCCAAAATGCTTATAAGTAGCGATGTTAAATCACTGTACGAGAGGCATATCCTGCAAAATATAAGCATATGTATCTTTTATAAAGATAATGGTTTAGTAAATGTTTGTTACCCTTTGCTTATTTTCCTAGGACTCTGTAAGCATGTACGTGACTCTGAACAAGTAACAACTTGATATTCATATTCAAGGTTATCTTCCTCACTATTTCTAGAAAGTACATTAGATAATTTTTGTTGATAGCATTGTAATGACCCTCAGTTTCTTTCTGACTCCCTTAGAGTGTTAATATTTCATATGCAATCATGCTTTGTGAGCTGTAAAAATGTTTATGACTGTGTATAGAGCAACAAAACATGTTTCACATTTTAGTTGAGTCATTATACTGACAGCCCTAAACACAAAACATCCCATATGAACGAATCTTTTACTGACCAGATTCTTGCTTCAGTCCCTGAAATTTTAAAGTGTTTTCATGCTCATACACTTTAAGTGCTATTGCAGTCTATTCCTTTTGTTTATTTGTATGTTGGTCCATTAAGTTGATGACCACCGATGTGCTTAAATATTTTATTGAAGTATTGAGCTGGGGCTAAAGAAATAAAAAGTAGAAAGAAATGAGTACTTCTGAAAATGAGTAAGTGCAAATATCTACTGAATTGTTTAAATAATTTAGATAAATCTTTCAAAAAGTAGGATTCAAAACTGAGAAGGACACCTGTGGATTTTAGAAGCCAGCTCTTGCAGTTGATTACAGTCTTCTGAAGGATAGCTTCTTCAACAGCTTTAAATTTACGAGGTGTGCGAAGTAGCACAATATTTCTACTGAATGGGCAACAAAAGTTTGATACTGAGTTAAACATCTCACAGAAATGAAAAGGTATTATTCAAAACTTCTATTTTAACTTGCTTTAAAAATAGCTCATGAGACTGAAGGATCTGCAAGATATTTAAGATAATTTGGTCTGTTTTTATTTGCTTGCAGCAGGACTGTTAAAATATTCTTTTATTTAATGTATAATTAGGAGACAACTGTATCACAAACAGCTAAATCATTTAACCGCTTCAGCGAAACAAACAAACAAACAAAACAAAACAAAAAAAACCAACAAAGCTAATCTTGAACTTCATTCAGAAAGCTTTTGATTGGAGAAATTAAGAGCTACACTTTTATTCCCAAATGAAAGGTTTTCTTTCAAGGATAAGCTGCAAAATCTTTATTTTGACTTGCTTTGCACACAAAGTGTATTCAATAAGTAGGGGATCAATACTTTTCATGTAAATTTTTACATTCAAATTTCCTTTTTTCCATCTGAACATTGGAGGGCCAGCTTTCTTTTATAATTCTTTTCCCTGATAACTTTAAGTTTCAATTAGTCATATTCTCGGTGTTTGTGCATCTGGCTTAAAAAATGGGTGTCTTTCTACCAAAAAAACAAACAAACAACCTTCTTCACAAAGAAATTCAAACAATTCTACATCATTAAGACTCATAGGTAGGTCAATAAAGAGAAACTAATAAATTCAGATGCATTATGTCACAAGACAAACGCTTTCTGTTTCTGTCAGCTGCTCACTTATGGAGGCAGAGAAGATTACATGACCTAGTTTAAAAGGAAATTCTGGCCAAATACACTCATTTTGCTGAAAAATCAATTCAGTAAAAGAATTATTTTGATAATCAGAATAAGATAATCTTCTGAGTTTCATCATTCTTGTTAAATTGCTAATACTAGTTTTATATTCTTAATGGACAATTTTATTTATTTTGATTGTTAATATATGTATTTTTTAAAGTAGGGTATACTCACAATGATTCATGAGCTATCTGTTCATTTTCTTAGCATATACCTAGGCGTAATATTTAAGAAATATCAAAGGTGAAAATATATTTTGCTAAGAAGCATATCAAATAAATGAGACATTTTTTTTTCTTATTTAATACTATGATGCATTGACCTCTGTGATAATGTCTGATTTCTCAACACATCTTAAATTCAGTGGTTGCTAAATATGAGCTTAAAAACCTAATTATAAATGGCCATTAAAAACATAAACTTGCTTCTTGTTCACCTTCAAAAAACTAACACATTTGTTTTCTAGATTTTTTTGTGTACCTAGAAAAATCAATTGCTTATTTATTAGTACTTTATGAAATATTTAACAGATGTATTTGAGTTTATTATGCGAGATTTTTTTGTTTTTGTTTTTTTCCATTTTCTGGCATTTATTAGGTGATACGATTATCTTTCATGTCTACATAACAATTTCAGATTCTGACTGTGTACTGATATAAACAGGTGGCATTAGCAGGTGAATAAATCTGTCTCTCCTCATTGCTGGTGCTGTGGTGAGGAGAACTGACTATGGCAAGATTCAAACAATCCAGAGTTTTAGTGATCTGGATAAGTTCCATATGAAATACATGATACTAACATTTCCTGTATCAAAACTTGGTGGGATTGTAACTAGGAAGAAGATTTTTCTCCTTTGAGTGTTTTGAACTGAGAAGTATTAGCATGTATGACAGTAATGAGTAAAATTTAAAGCACACACACACACAGAGGAAAAAACAAATCCAAACACTACAGTATGACTACTAACTGCACAGTTTCTGTATGGCAGAATTATGTTCCGTGCCTGGAATTTTGCTTTACTTTTCTATAGTTATACAAGTGAATGTATCATCTGAATTTTTTCCTTAATAGGCAATTGTTGCTTTCCTTGACCAAGACAATAAACCTCCTCAGCAGAGGTAACTGTAGAGCATTTTCATATTGATCTGAAGATCGTGGCAACAGAGTGAGTCAACAGCTATTTCGCACTGTGTCTGCCTGCAAAGTCCTCAGGCAGTGATAGCTGAGCTCTCAGTGATGGCAGCAGGAATCAACATGCAGCATGACATCTGTGTCATCTGCTCTGCTCCCTGGGTAGCTCAGGGGACATTGTCTGGCTCCATAACCCCATGTTTTGTCTCACAACCAGGACTTGGGGAAACAGGCACTGAGAACTACTTTTTTTCCCTTTCTGAAACCTCTAGCTGTGACCTTAAACTGAAGGGCTTGAAGCAAACAGGTATATGCAGTCTTGAGTTATTCAGGAATATTTTTGACCCATGACATGAAAGAGACTATTATACAATATATTACTATTATAGAATTTGCCCTCCTGTTACAGGTAGATTTGTGTGGTTAAAGCATGTTCTTGCAAATGAGTAGCTACGCTACCATGCCATACTAAACTGTATGACCCTAATTTGTATGGGAAGCATTTGTATTTCATTAGTAGAAATTAATGTTGGTGGTTTGTTGTGTGGTATGATTTGAATCTTAAAAAAAAAAAAAAAAGCCACTTATAAAACATTATAAGCCATGGCTGCAGTTTTCAGCACACTAATAATGTGTGATGTGGCTCCTTGTCACTTTTCCTTCTACTGCTCTTTCAGAAAAAGGTCATTGCCTGTTTTCATCATTAAACTTTTTATCATAAAACTAACACTTTGCCCTTATGGAACACTGAGTTTTCTAGTAAACTTCTTCATTTACCATTCTTTCAGATATGACCTAGAGAAGATAATAAGGAAGCAATGCATTCATATTCCTCTGCCTCCTAAACTCAAAACATCTTATCTTGGTAAGTATAGAAAATCTGAATAAATAAGTAAAATAACTATATTTTTCTATTTTCCTCAAGCGTTACTACTGGTATATATTCATTCTTTATCTTACAAATTGGAGATCTATTCTATGTTTTTTTTTTCCTTTGTTCTGAGGAATTCTTGACATTTTTTGAATGTTATACATGATCAGATGTGACAGAAACATGCAATTTTTGTGCTGATGCTTGATAAATGTAGCTGAACCTATAATAACCACATGCTGCTATCTGAACATGCATTCAAATTTTGTCTACATCTTCTGAACCCCCAATCCTTTTAAAAAAACAAAAAAAGATTAATCTGAAGTCTGTATGACAGATTGTTTTAATTCACATTCTCAAAATTTCTTACTTCAATTTTCAATACTGCAACTAAAACTCTGCTAAATGCATGATTCTACCATCAGCAAATGTGATTTCAATGTGAGAATCATGCGCATCTGGAAAAATAAGACATGAGTAGGGCACAATTTTCACATATTTTTGGATTTTCTTTTTCAGTGAAGGTAATTCTATTGCGTTTTTTTTTTTTTGTTTGATATGCTTTTATTCTAGAAAATAAATATTTGTTGCTCGTAGCTAATTCCCATTAAGTAAATGAAAAGGCACATAGGCATGTGCCTTCATAAAAATTTAGTCAAATTTTTGAGCCACAATTTGCTCTTTAAAAACATACATATAGAGTCTCTTGTTATTCAGTCTGGAGAAGAGGTGACCTTATTGCTTTCTACAACTAGCTGAAAGGAGGTTGTGGTGAGTTAGGAGTTGGCCTCTTCTCCCATTTAACTAGAAAAGAAGTAGAAGGAATGGTCTCAAGTTACTTTATGGGAGATTCAGTTTGGACATTAGGAAATTATTTTTTGTGGTCAGGGAATGGGCTGCCCACAGTGGTGGTGGAGTCACAGACCCTGGAGGTGTGCAAGAAACTTTTAGATGTTGTACTGAGGATCATGATTTAATGGGAAATAATGGTGATGGATGGACGGTTGGACTGGATGATCTTAGAGAACTTTTCCAACCTTGGTGATTCTATGATTCTACAATATTAGTAATTTCTGTGTGATTTGAATATATAACTAAGGGAAGAATTTTCCCAAAAAACAGGATTATTATTTTTTTTAATGTTTTCCTTCTATTTTTCTGCATATCCTTAAAAATATGTTTACAATTTCTGTCTTTCAATTTTAAGTAAAAATGTGTGACTACAGTAAATTGATAGGTGATAGTTCTTACCATTACACTAGCAATCAGAGGAAAGATTTTGATATCAAATTTTGTCTATCATTTCAGATAGCTGACAACATGGTACTATGTGAAGGAGTATTTTTCTTTTCCTTTCTTTTCCTTTCTTTCTTAAGAAATTGTGCCGAATAATTAAATGCATCCCCCAGATATGCTGCAAAACATGACCGTCCTGGACATTGTTTTAAAAGTTTAGAATAGTTTTGAACACTGAAATTCTTGACATCTCTAAGAAACATTGCTAGACTCAAACATCTGCTCAGGAGCAAACTAATATTGCTTCTATGCAAAGGAGAATTGATGTCTTCCAAAAAGGCATGCATCAGCTGTGTCTTATATTTTAATAGGAACATAAAACTTCAAGATGTTTTTCTGTTCAAAACTTTTTCTGCCATATTTTTAACAGGGATTAAACTGTGTTCTCAGGAACACATCAGTCCTGTGTTATGATATAGTTTCACATAAACTGATTTTTTATGAATCCCTGCATATTCTTTAAAGTACACCCAAAGTTCAATCTAATCTAGATGGCATCATCAAATTTTTATACCATTACTATAATTACATTTGCACACACAACTCAATTACCAAAGATATGGATCGTTACCTGCACAATTTGATTATGAAATTTAAATCAATATATTTGATATAATTACAGTTAAGGTTACAGTACATTTTGTCACAAACCATATTATACATTACTGTCTTGTTTTATGCATTTTAATAATTCACTTTAATCCAGTATACTTCAATAAAAAGGGATATTTTTCTTTTGGAGTAATTTCCCTAAATGGGAGGAGATGGGAAAATATATTGTACATTAGCAAGTAAAGCTAAGCAAATAATCTATCCTGCATTTTGTTTTAATAATCTATATGCACAGTGCCGTATTATGGTAGCAAAGAAATATCATTGTTGTGCTCTTTCATTCTGTGTTCATAGAAGCTGATCCATAGGAGGGAATTTATATGAGGAGAGAATGCAAAGTTAAAGTCAAATTGGGTGTTAACATAGAAAATGTGCTTTAGTATGGTTGTCCAGGTGCCAATGAGTATCAGATTGGATTCAAAGCTTAAATTTGGACAGTTCTGAACTAGCAAATGTGTGATAGTGAGTAATTCATATATGCACACTAATTTGTGCATGCACATTAACTGTCTCCAAAATATAATCCTTTGAGAGATCACAGAGCTCATTTTGAAAATAAAAATATACATTTCTAAAACAGATTAGGACAAGAAGCAATTTAAGAATATTCGATACTGAAGAAAAATTTTGTTAGGTTATTCCCACGCAATCTCATTAAAATTAGAGAGTAATTTGTTTCAAAATATTTCCATACCTGTGATGGGACAAAGCTAACTATATAGTATGACAAATCTTGCATTTTGAGATTACCTTTGTGATTTGATATATTTCACTTAAAGTGAAATGGTTATTCATTTGCTTCAAAGGAAAACATCAAATGTGTTTCGTCTTAATCATTACTTTAAATGCCAAAGTGCTTTATCAAGCTCTATGTTTTTATCTCCCTTATAGGTCAAATTCTTAACAGTAACTTAAGATTTTTTCATTAATAAGCATTATTAATAAACACAACAGCAATGTTTATGCTATGTTAATTAACATAACATACCTCTTGGTACCTACAAATCAGGACAAATATTTTATCGCAACTGTCACATTGTCTGTGAAAACTACCCTTGTAGTACTGATTTATTTTATTTCTATTTGGATGATTTGTGCTTGGTGTCTTGTGTCACAGAAAAGAGGCATATTTAACTGTGAAAGGCCAGATTTTCAAAAGAAGTATGTAGCAGAGCCTGTTTGACTTTACAGTTCTATATTTCTTTTAGCACAAAAAAGTTAATATATTCCCATCTTTAAATGACAGACCATCCTGTCTTAGAAACACTGCTAAATTCTACAATAACACATAAAAAAAAGAAAGATTTGCTTTAGTTTAGAAGTAATGTCATATCTATTCTTCAACCAATTTGATTTCTTTATTGGGGTCTTGGCTAAATACAGTGCTAGGATTTCTCCCTTCTCCAGAAATTTACATCTTCTTCCACATAAATGTTAAAACAGAATGATTCTGAAAGGTCATTTTTTCAAATCAAGGATTTAAAAAGTGGGGCAATTTCTGTAAGAAGAAAAAAAAAACTGTTTTTTAGCACTTCTCTGAATATTAATTTAAAAAAAAATTTTAGTTTTCAACTTTTAAAGTCACCTTGAACTGAGAATTACTCTTTATTTTTTACTTAATTTCTTGTTCTGATGTGTATATTTTTCATCTCCCTCCAGAGTCTTGATGTTATGATATTTTTTCTAATGGTTTTGAGGTTGTAAATTAATTATAGGAAATGAATACATGTGTACATTCCAGCGATGTTTATGCAAAGGAGAATGCAGTAAATGACCCTATAGGTGAAGCAATTCTTACCTTTCTTAGTGGCCTTATAAACCTTCTGTATATTGGCAAAATGAAAAGGAACAGGTATTTTTTAGGCTTTTATCATGGGCAGCTTAGTAGCTGCTATTTATTATTTAAATCACAGTTCAGATTCCACAGTGCAAGTTAATAAGTTATTTTATAGGAAAAGAAACTGCATTTTTCTTCAGATTTCTTAATATACTTTCAAATAGAGATCTGCAGAAATGAACTCCATGTCTGAGACTGCAATATCTGATAACTAAGTAGGGACAAAATATTGTCCTATTCCTGTCAATGGATTATCTTGTCCTTATTGAAAGATGGTTTAACAACAGAAATTAAATGAAAGTTAAAAGACCCATTATAATTCCACTTCTTTATTTAACTATTTAGAAAAAAAAAAAAAGATAAAAAAGAATGATCAAAATCTGTAGGGTTGTTTGTTTGTTTGTTTGTTTAAGGGGGAATATTGAAGAAAATTAAAAAATCAATTTTTCCACCTTATCCCTGTATTAATTCTTTGCAGCTTACTCTTTTATCTATGATCTATGTCCCATTAACATCAGAGATCAAGATATGCCAAGGAATAGTTCTGTTATTATCTCAAGTTGTATCTTAGCAAGTCTTGAGTTGTTCAGTCATGACTTTGACCCTCAAGGTCATTTAATGAAAAAACATACATTTCAGAGTTACAGCTACCTGTGGCTAAAATTGGACTGCTGTGCCTTAGCCAAGTCTACCTCTTATTTGAACCATATAAATTGTGACAAGTATTTCTAGCTGAAAACTAGCTGTTTTATTGGGAGCATTTGTGATATCTGCTACATGAAATTTATGGGAAGATATTCATTGGGATGAAAATCTCCTTGTTCAGTAGAACAAAGAGACAGTTTCATTTATTTCTTTATCATTTGCGGATGTTACCTAAGTTTTCACTTTGGTAGAAAAAAAAAAGAAACTTCCTGCTCCCTAAACCATTACATTGCAATAGCTCTCTGAATTGAATGAATAGGCTATTCTCTGTAACACAGAGCACAAATAGAGAAAATATTTCAGCTATGTTCTGTGAAGGATAAAAATGGTGCTTCTGTATGTTTCAATCTGGAAGAGCTTATAAGTTAAGGCAAACCAAGGTTCCTGTATTTAAAAGCAAAATTCCTATAGACTTCAATATAAACCCAGATTCCATATCTTAAAGCTGCAACAGGCACAGCATGAGACAAGGAAAATAAAAGCAATAGATTGCAGATGTAATATCCTGAACAGATTCTGAAAGAAGTCCAGAGTATTTAGGATACACCTTGATATGATATTTCTCCATTGTGAATCTCAGTTATCCTTAGTAGAATTTGACATTGGCTTTCCTGGTTGTGGGAATCCAGAAATGGATAACTTATTATACACTTTATCTAGATTTTTTCCTAGGTCAAGAGTCTATGCATTGCTTTGAAAAACATATGAACAGACTGGTTTTATTTACAGACTGGTTCAAAGCCACTCTAATGTGATACAGAACCAGGTCAGATAGTTTTCTCAGTATTTACAGTGAAATCACCTCTTTGAGCATAATTTATCTAAATTCTGTACCTTTAGATATCTATCCTGAGCTGCTCAAATCAAAATTTACATTATCTCTCTCCATTTATCCTAAAAAATTTACTACAATCCGTTAAATTGTTCAGGCTGCTGACAGGACTCAGGTCCATTACAGCTAATGAACTGAGGAAAGCAGGAGGCTACAGAAGGTTGGGCATGGACAGATGTTTATTCTGCAAGAAGCAGATGTTACTGCCCCTAGCTACTGATGTCCTGTTAAGGAAGATCATTGCTCTCACTTCTGCACGGTGGAGTAGGTTGCAAAACCAACTGTGTTATTTAAACAGATTAAGTAGATGGTCTGAGTTAACAGGACTAATTTTACCGTAAACATGCATGGAAGTGTTCACACAAATGCTTTGCCAATGAAGTGTGAACATCCAGCAGGTGAGTGGAAATAAGCAGTGCAAGGTTGGTGGGGAGGGGGAAATAACTCAGGCCAGCAATCCCAAATAAGCAAGTGGACATCAGGCTACAGAAAAATATCCACTGCCATCATTCAACAGATGCCTTCTTTATGACAGGCTTCAACAGCTAGTTCCACTGGGCTAAACTGCTTAATATCAGAGTTTTTTTTGAGGGGAGGCAAGGGAAAAAGGAACAAGGGAAGTCCCCAGATATCTGCTTCTATTTAAAAAATGTTGTGGCTCTCACTCCCAGTTGCTGAAAGGACTTTACAACAGTCTTAAGAAAAGCATTTTTTGTATTCTGAACTTCCACTATCATACCAGTGTTTAAACAGGACATCTAACTTTGTTGAACATTTCCTCTGTATTTAGTGAAATGACAATTTTATGCTTCAGGGGTATGTTTGTCCTATGTTAAGCTCTTTCCTTACATTGATGAATGCTAATCTATTTTTAATAAGACCAATTTGGTCTCAGTAAATTAAAATAGTGTAGGTAAGAGCCATGCAATAATCCAAAAAGCCTGATAACAGTCCTTGTTTAATATCTTGGAATCAACTTTAATTAAAGAAGTAATGTCCAGATCCTCAGCCGGTGTAAAGTGGCATTAGTTTTAATGGAATGATACCAGTTTTCACCCACTTAATGACTGACCCCATGTCTGTGCCTGGTTTGTTTATTACTAGGTTTATTCTCTTTCAATGTTAATGAAATGTTTCCTACTTCATTTCCTGAATAAGAATGTCAGTTGAGTGAAAAAAACACTTCAACTATAGGTTATTAGCAGACAGACTTTCTTCAGTGCATGTGGACACTGACCTCAGTTCATCAGTTTACAAGAGTTGAGAAGTTTTTTGATAGGCTTTTAAAATAAAATCCTTAACTTGAACTTGGCTTTAGAATTTTACCAGTAAAATTAAATGAAAAGTAAATATTTCAGATTTTATGTGAGTATTCTGTTTCACCTGTCATTATGTACATGGCTTACCTAAAGTTTAACTATAGTATATATATGAAACAAAAGGTGTCCTGTTTAGCTGTGTACCCAATTATTTCCCACAGGAATATATGCTAATCAAGTGGCATATAATTCTTTGTATAAAGGATGATTGGAAGGCCACTTTTAAATTATGAACATTATAGAACTCAACAGAATTTCATTATTCACTTATTACAAAGCTTCTTTCTGAAGTTGTTAAAATTTGTTGTCTGCAAGGGGAGAGGTTATGGGAAACAACATTCATCAGAATTTTTCTGTCCATCAAAGCTGATGTTTACGTTGGAATGATCACTCCTAATGATAACTTATTTTTTTAATCTCTGTCTACGAGTGGTTTTTAAAAAAACAGCTTTTCAAACTGTAGAAATAATTAACTTCAAAAAGAAACCATACATACTGAATAAATATAGGTTCTGCATGTATCATTCAATTATGGGCCTAAGTAAGAAAGTGTGGTCAAATTTATGGTCAAAGACTAATCACATTCAAGATATTTGGAAATGATAGAGTGATTGAATTTTGGGAAAAAAAAGTCTCAAAAGTTCTCGAAAGAAACTTTCACCTCCATAATGTGGAAAAAGCAGTTTCCAAATGACCAAGGCATTTGTACCACCCATGTTCTAGGATTAGTGAAAAACTCAGATAAAATATCTTTTTCATATAATAGCTTAACATGATACAGATTCAGCTATTAGGATGAAACCTTGGTCCACTGACTTTTCCATCGACTTTGACAGGGCAAGAATTTCATTTTTAATGTACTCAGCTTACTCTAAAATCAGATAATAGGACATTTTTGCTCATCAAGGAAGACTAATCTTATGATGTCTAAATATCATAGATGTCTAGTTTGATACTTCCAAAACTACTTCTAGAACACTATTAAAAAACTTGGCTGCCATCCAAGTGTACTTTGTCTTCATGTTTACATGAGACTTCTAAATAAATTTTGCTATGTGATATACAGAAAATTCCTCTTCATTCTCTGTTTATATTTTGGGAGTAAAGAAACATGGTTGAATAGAGTGGAAAATATTTTCTTAATGGATAGAAAAAGATGAGGTAAATACTGGGCTGAAAGATTGTTTTTGCAGAAAAAGTAGACAAATGTTTTCACTATTATCATTATCTAATTCTTTAAAAACTAGATTTCTAGAAACAGATAGGATTGACTGTTATAGCATAGTATCCCTTTTCATCAATTCTAGATCATCTAAATTGAAAAGTTCTTTATTAGTAGAAAGTACATCATTTCCATTTTCCATTTTTCTTTAAACCTTGTGTTCACTCTGTGCACATTAACGCATATATCTTGCGGTCATAAATACAGTCTATTAATTAGACTACAATTCTACAGTGGAATCCACACAAGAACATGTGGATTTATGCAGTGCATTCATGTGGTGGTTCAATACACTATGCTTGTGCTAATGAAAATACATGTGTGTTGCAGTGCAAAAATGTGCTAAAGATTGAAGCTACCTTTAATAATTATTCTCAAATGATTTTATATTTCCTTTACTCCATTTTTTTTTTCAGCTTGAAAACATCCAGAATGTTATATGTCCTGGCACTCAAAGCGTTCTTCAAAGGAAAAGAATCATTTTATCTTTTTTAAGTGTACTAGTACATTTTCAATAAAATAAAGAAATGATTTAGTTTATGAATCTCTTATCTAGATTTAGGAGCTGAAGTAATAGTAAACTGTAATACAAAACAGATCTTTCCTATCTGATATTTTGACTGACTCACTTGCAACAAATGCTATAAAATGGATCAAAAAACTCCCATATGTCCTCTAAGATTATTCTCTCAAACACAATAACCAAAATTCTATACAAATAAAAAACACATATAGGCATGTAGAATGTTTTCTGTTCATTCCAAATACTGTTTTTCATGGCTGCTCTCTTTCTTATATTTCTAACGGACTTACAGTTTTTGGCCTTTGTATGTTTTCAAGTATTTTGGAAATGCATTAAATTTGTCAAAAAGCTGGTTGCTTAAATTTTATTCAGTATATGAAGATAAAGGTAAAAGTAAGCATAAGATCTACCTGCACAGACAGGGACTTGCTGAAAGGTGACTTTTCACATCAGATCTCTTGGTATCAGTTTGACCCTGCTTATTAGGGGTGAATCTTCACAAAATCCACAGAGGCTCTCCTCCAAAAACACTTTTCGGAAAGAAAAAAAATAAATTAATTTACAATTACTTAATTTATAAAATTCCTTTAAAAAAATCAGAAGTTTTCATGTAAATATAGTTAAATATTGCATTACTTCTGATACAGACATACTAAACAGAAAGTAAAAACAGTTAAATGAACAAATCTACATTAATTAAGGACAAACTTCAGGAAGAAATAAGAGCTAAATACTTGGCTTTACATTTTTCTGGGGATTAAATTATAAAGTATTTAGTAAAGGATTTATTATAAAGGATTTAGTATTACAGTTCTGAGAAAATGCAAAACAAAAAAATGCATTATTTGTCATATACTCTAAGAAGATATTTTAATTGTATCACATGAGAAAAACACTGTCAGCTTTTTGAAAGTAGCAGTCTGCACTTAGTATATTGTGCTCACTTTTCAGCCTTTTCAATGCTAAATGTCATTATTAAAATGTACATGCCATGATAGTAATATGAGAATTCTAATCTATTCTAAGTGAGTAACGATTATGACCAGGAATGCCTTCTTGATTCTTTTCCCTGACAAAGCTCTTCCCTGCCCTCCTCCCTTCTTACTATACCTGTACAATTAATTTTCTTCTGAAGCCTTTACTATCATTTTTTTCATGGATCTCTTGAGTGGAGATGAGCAGAGTTTCTTTACTTTTCTGAGCCATTTTTAGCAAGGAGACTCAAAGTATTCTCTCTCACTGAAGAAAACAGGTCTCTTTGTATCGTTATCCACACAAGGCACTTAGAGAAGCTAGGACAAACAGAAAATGGATGGAGTCATTTGCAGAAGAGCACATTAAATTGCTGATAGCAAGTGACACAGTGGTGGTTACTGGGGAAAGTGATGACTATGGCATTTGCAGTTTATGATGGTTATACCAGCTTTTGTATAGTTTTTGACTGTCCAGGCCTTCATAATGCATCAGACCTCGTTAGGGCAATTTGCTCATGTCAATTCCTGTTATAAAAGTGGTAGGCACACGGATGGAGCACTGTAATAGCTGCCTGTCTCAGAGATTGTGCTGAACTGCTCTGTGATGTGACTTGGATTTTATAAATAATTGAAAACAATAAGTGGCAGGAGAGCCAGCAGCAGGAAGCACACAACTCAGTATAGTCTGTGTGTGAGCAGCTCGCCTGGACTAAACAAAATCAATAATCACCAACCAGCCTTCCTTGGGTACTATAAAAGCTAAATATCCCATATTGCCTTTTATAAATGAAAACCAAGTAATTGACAGCAGTGACAGCTGCTAGGAGCACACCACTCACTGCCATTCTCAGTGCCTCTTTCCTTATTCCCACCAACAGAAACAACAGATATATTGCAACCCCAGATGACTGGCATTTCTGTTGTACACAAATAACTCACTTGTTTCCTTGTAATTGGAAATGAAAAAATGGAAGCACTGCCAACAAAATGTTAATGAGGCACTCTCTGGACCCTGATTATAAAAGCTTGAATTTGCTTATAAATAAAGAAAAATCCTATGGGTTGCTCCTGAGGATTCAGACAGCTCTCTGTGTGTCCCCTCTATCCCCATCTAGTTCTATATATTTCCCACTTTCTACTGGGAATAATAATAGGAAGGAAATGTACTACCTGCCTCAGTGTACTGCTGTGAGATTATTAATCAAAGTTTGTGAAGTGTGTTGAAAATGAAATGCTCCCCATTAGCGTTAGATATGTTTTCATAGACTCATTCTCCTCCTCCACCCCTCCAGCCTCTCTCTCTCATGATATTGCTGTAACTTTGGAGTGTATATTTGGGGCATACCTGAACAGCACACCTGGACTGCCACCTGCAGTGGGTTTACTTTTGACAAGATGCAAGATCTGTCGTATTGGGAAATATTTGTCTGATTTTTTTTTTTTTTTTACAGTGATTTCTAATAGAGTAACCTAAAAAAATTGTTCCTTTCCAAACCTTTCCTTTCCACTGTCACAAAATTAATCTGAAAAATATTTGAGACAGCAGCTAACCTACTCTACACTGAAGGACTGACATGATTACCTAAGAGCTGAGCTTTGACCTACATTCATCCCATGCTAATAGACTGCTTTTCTGCTACTAAATAAGCAGAAAAAGTTTGCTACTTTCAAACTGGATCCTTCCTCAAACTTACTGGGGCCATAGGGCACACACTGGAAATCTTTGCTTTTAGAGTCCATTCACATTCTTCATGATAAAGAGAGGCTACAGTCCCCTCCCTTGAAAAGAAAGAGCCTAAGAGCTTCACCTCTTCTCTATCTGCAAGAATATCTTGAAAACCCTATCTTAAGAGATTCTGAGACACTCAGTGTCATACTCTTCATACTCTTCATATCCATCATCCCCTTCTTCCTGTTCAGATCTTTCTCTTGTGATTAGAATCTAAAGAGAACGGAGAGACTGAGAACAGCATCCTCAGCCACTTCCCAGACCACAGTGAAGAGAATAATTCTGTTAAGTGCCAGAAGGAGTGAGCCTCAGTAGTTGAGAGTGGCATCCAGAGCACAGCTGAAGAAAGGCACAGGTGACAAGGGGAACTTGACAAAGCAGAGGGAAGTCAGTGAGGTACTAATAAAGGCTCAGGCCTTCTGTAGCCTCCAGACAGCAAATTCGTGACAAGCTGAGTCTTGGTAAAATGCAATTGATTTAAATCACACGTTTTGATAGTTCAGAGTAACAGAGGATATCTCCTGTTTAAAATAAATAAATAAATAAATAAACACGTTAATATTGAAGTAAATCTGGGAGCAATTCACTGCTCCCAAATGTTAGATTCTAACTTAAAGTATAAGAAATGTCTTCTCCCCAAAGATTTTGGAAAGGGCTGGTTCACGGCAGTAGAAGAGTCAAGAGAAGATCTCTATGAGACACACAAAGATGCTATCGTTTTGAAACAGGCTAAAATTTAAAGATTGCCAAAGCATTCTGATAATCTGAGATGTGCAGAGTTAACTGGGTATTTTTAACAGAGAACAAAATATTTCTGGGGAAGTGCAATTTAATATGCAGTAAATGCTTTCTTCACTTTTTCTGAAGTATGGTTATAAAGAATTGATTTTGCTTTAAATGGACAAATTAATAGATTTCACATTCTTGAAGCCATCTGTGCTGTGAGTGACAAGGGGCTATGCTGGTTCCCTATTAGAAAAAATCAAATTTTCTATATAATGGAGGACAGACTAAAAGGACTTCATTGGTCATTGTCCAATTTCTCGTTTCTCGTTTCTCTAAGGCATTATGCCTTCATGTATATTGACACTTTTTTTTTTTCCTCAGTCAGGTTTCAACCCAAGCAAGTGTTTTATTTGATGGATCTTCTTTTCTTGAGAAAAGCAGGATGTGAGATGTGTTAAACTTCTGTGTGATGGACAATACTAAGATCTGAAAATCTCTCAATGGCTGTCAGAAGTTGAACTTTTAATGTTCTCAGATCTCATTTGAAGAATGCCCTTTTTTTCTCAGACTTCTATCTCAGGATGGCAATTTTGGTAGTTAAAGAATTTGCTAGTAAGAAGCCAGCTTCAGTAAGAAAGTTAAAATATTGAATGTATAATGCGATGCCCAAAACCTATACATACTGATGCCACGTCAGCAAAGTTCCATGAGTTTGTTCCATGTTCAGAGACTTCACATTCCATGTAAATGCATTATAAAATGCATGGAGAAGTTGTGATGCCCAATCCCTGTAGGTGTTCAAGGTCAGGTTGGATGAGGCCTTGGGCAACCTGATTTAGTTCCTGATTTAGTGGTTGCAAGCCTGCCCATGGTAAGGGCTTGGAATAAGCTGATCTTTAAGGTCCCTTATAATCCAGGCCATTCTATGATTCCATGATCCTGTGATTCTATGATTCTGTGATCTGCAACAGACACATGAGTTGTGAAATACTTAAAAAATTTGAGGGATTCATAAACTTGAGAGAGGGGAGGATATAATTTCATTGAACTGCAAAGAGTTGTCACTGCATAAACGTCATTTGGCAGACTGGGCTAGTATTTAATAAAATTACCAGTGACAGTTTTCAATGGACTTTCAACTCAGGAAATTGTGGAATTTAGAAGATTTATAGGAAAAGGGATTAAGCTGTTTGTACTCATCTGTTTTCTGTATTCCTCCCAGAATATCTGCTATTAGTGTTGTTTAGGAGAGATTAAGCAAGTTGGACCTTTGGTCTGACACAGTGTAGTTCTTACATTTTTATGTAACCACAAGCTCTGTAACTGTGGAATTACATGAAACTCCACTGTGTATTTATGTTCATTTAAAAGAAAACAGAGGGAAAATCTGAGGATCTTTCTCTGTCTCCCTCTCACTCCTGGCCACCAAACAAAAGCTTCTGCTATGAAACAGCTAGGCAGCTTCTTCCTCAGGAGAGCTGTGTGCAGTTTCATTTGTGCACAGTATCCAGCACCTGCATATGAGCTGTTTTCAGAAGTCACGTTGGAGTAAATAACATAATGGCAGTGCTGCAGGCTGAGTGACAGAAATAAATCAACATATGCAGTGGTAACACAAGTTGTTTACCTCAATGGCATGAAATAATGTGAAAGTATAGCCACTATAACAAACAGCTGAGTGAGGAGGTTATTTAAATATTGATCAAGGACACCATTTGTGTGAGTTTATTTTAGCTGGACCACATCGAATTATTGGTCCCATGTGTTTTATACAATGCAATAAAATCTAACAGCAGAAAGATGAATTTTGAAAATTTTCTGATATCAGTTGCCACCACAATTGAGGTTACACACAGCCAAAAACAACTGTATCATCTACTGTAAAGTAAAACTATCTGTGAGAAAATTGTGCTTTGAAAAAACCCAGAGTAATTCTCTAATAATTAAGCAAGAATTTTAAAAATAAGTAATTCTGAAAATACTAGTCACAATACTTCTCATTTAGTGTTTACTATCCCTTGATGTTTTTATTTTTATTTTTTATGCGTTATTGGTCAATTTAAAGAAAATATGGGTAAACTTTTGATATAAAGCAAATTATGAGTTCTGTAAATGAGAAAACTGTAATCTAGACCTACTACCAGTGAGAAGAAACACATCATAAAGACTGTGTGTCCATTTTAATGAGCTCAGATTTCAAATGTGGGAATACTCACAATGAACTGCTTGCAAACAAGCTGAGGAATTATTTGCAGACATGATTTGGAAAATTCACAGAATAAATTATTGACTATGAATTATTCACCCAACTCTATTACTTAGCCTCATCAGGCATTAAAGCCATCAAAACTTGAGCTTTATTGTTAACCATTATAATTATGAATTATAATTAATTCTTAACACTGTTGTCAAGAGACTGCAACATGACTGAAAAGTGTGCAATATTCCAAAGGTATCAATGACACAAATAATTCCCTCAATGCAAAACATGACATTAAAATAGGCTGAAAATAAATCATTGACAATGGGCAAGAAATATAGTAATTTGCTACTAAACAATTAACATTTCAAATGTTAATTCATTTATTCTCCACAGCCTTGATAATGATTCACTTAGCTTGAGAAAGCTGCAAGCAAATCTAACTGGGCAACACAAGGGAAAAACAATTCCTTTGGAGAATTTACCTCCTATCTCTTTGCAGCAGTTTTTGGGCAATTTTTATAATATTATTTACCTTCTGGCTTAGTGTTACTGAGAATTACACCCCATAATTATCTATGAGGGTTTTTAAATGAAAATTGAAATAATAATAATAAAAAATAAAGATATGATGACCTTTACATGTGTTCATATGGCCATCCTACCTACAAGAAAACATTTGTTTGAAATGCAGCCTAATCTCCTCTTACTCTTCATAAGTTACACTGAGTATCTATCTAGGGTAGATGTCTTTGAATCTTTACAGCTTTTTCCTGCAGTACTTGTACTCATATTTAATTTCTTTCTTTTTTATGATATCAACAAACATTACTGTTTCCTTGCTGTAGGAGAGTTTGATCTAGAGTTTGGAGGTCATTAAAATCTTCCCTATAGTTTGATGCGCTTGCTACTATATTTTCAGTTGAGATAATCTTGTCACAGTAATTGCTGCTGTCATCATCAGTATTAATGTTCAATTTGATTTATTTTTGAGTCTACATGTTTGCTTTGCTCTTCCAGCAGCATGACTAATCAGGCCATTTGAGATCAGAGCTTCAAGGTTTCCACTATTTGTGTGGTCATTTGAAATCTGGAAGTTAGGAGATGCTTCATTCCTTGTCTAAGGAATCCTATCATTATAAAAATAACTATCATTGCAGTTAATCTTAGAAGAAAACTTCTATTTATGATTATAGCTGTCTATGTTTTGTTCTGTATTACTAACCATTTTGATATATGCATTTTACTCTGTTCAAATTGGCACAGGTTTTTTTTCCACGCTAGCAATGTAACTAATTGTTCTCCTGTTGCAAGAGAAAAGAAGAATCATGAAACATTTTCATTTGAGGGCAGATTTTTATCCTTTATTCCTGTAAGTGCATGGAGACAAATCTGAATTTGGACAAAGTTACTCTAAAAAGAGAAAATTAAAAACAAACAACAACGACAAAAAGCACTTGATACTCAACACTAAATAACTCGCAAATATTAGGAATATTTTGACTTTCATTTTTCCTATCCAAATTGCTATGACGTGAGTATCTGAGTACACTCATGATTTAGAAATTTTCTTAATTCTAATAGATTTTCTCATTTCTAATAGAGAAGAAGGTATCGATAGGTATTATAGCTTCCATGGATTAATAACAAAACATTAATAAAATCAGTTATGAAAATCTGATTTATTCACAATTAATCAGTACATTTCTCAACTAAAAAAACATACCGAAAAAAATAAATACCTGTCAAGCATAATTTTTAAACATAAACTGAACATCAAAATATTTCTAATATGGGCGCATCTTTCTTATTCCTATAAGCAAGTATGACTTTGTATAAATGTGAAAGATGTAATCTGTCACTACCAAATCATTTACTGGGGGGGCAGGAGTGGAGGAAGGAAGAAGGACTATGTTAAGTAGATAACTGCATCTTGAAAGTTCATGGCTATGCATGTTGCTTGAATGTAGTGGCAAACTAATTTAGTTCCACTTGTGATCTTGCAATAATTTCTGTCAATCAGGATGGTATTAATAAAAAACCTCAATCTAAACAGAAGTGCTGTGCAGCGTGTATAATGTATACACTCATTGAAACAGGCTGAAAAGATTGCAGTTACACAATTAGGGTAACATTTGACAGCTTTAATCACTTTGAATCTCTTCACATCACTTTTAAATGTCAAAACCACCTCCAGAGATCTCATCAGAACAAAGCATTACTTAAATTGCAAATGAAACTATCCAAATTCAGCACGCTATTATTAAAAATATCGAAAATGCCCTACATTATTTTAAGAAAAACATTCATAAAATTCTATGATGCGACATTGAAATGAGCAAAACAGGAAGCGACTATGGTTCATTAAAAAAGGTATAAATGCTAAATTTACTCTCCATTAGCATGTAACAGGATGTTTTTTTTTCATACTGTGCAGTGCTGTCTTGCCCAAGCAGCCAGAGTTACTTCTTCCACAAAAAATATTAAGAGTATTTAAAGCATGAGATCCTTGTAATTTGGAGAGGAAAGACAGATGGCTCTAAATAAGTTTTTGTTCTGGTGTCATATATCAAAAAGCAGTTTCTCCCTTTCGTTTGTGCTTTTCTTGGTCCTTTTTTGTACAATTGTAGCTGGCACTTCTGTGATGTATTACCATGTATTTTATGTGACTTCTTTGTATACAAAAGATCGACAGTGATATATCTTTCTGTTTAAAATGTGTCCTTTAATCCACTGTTTTCTCTACATTCACTGAACTATATATTTTAAGAATTTAAAAATGCATTCATGTAAAAATGCATCGAATTTACTTCTGAAAATATTTTTGTCAATTTACAATGTCCCAGATATATAATATTTATATTTCCATTTATAATTCAATTATTTCTTTTCACCTAAACAACCATCCAAACTGAAAGGAAAAAGGACCAAATCAAATCTCTTTGAGACAGTGAAGTATTTTCTCTGGCTATTACTCCGAAGATATTTCTGTACTGTAGCCAACAGCATTTTGCACACATCATTGTATTCTCTGATAGCCTTTCAGACTGATAAGAAAACCAAGAAGTAGCAAGTTGAGGTCCTAATAACAGATCTACAGATGGATATTTCTTGTGATCCTTTGTAATTCTCTCGGATGGTCTCAGAGTGTGTACCCAAGGAAAGTACCAGCTCTAGCTTTTCTTTTTTTTCCCAGAAGTTGATGATATTCTATTTTTAGAAGATGTTGAGAAAGCACAGTTCTACAGTATCCAAGTTGATTTTAGTGGAAACAATATTTTTTCAGTACTATCAAAAATCTAGGCTGTTTAAGAGATGCAGAGTGTCAGATAGCTTGTCTTAAGTTCACATTTCATTATTTATTTCATTATTTATAGCATTGAAGGTAAAAAACTGTCTGGAGTGCTTAATTTGGTTTAATTATCTGAATGTTAATGTACCTTCAGTGATAAGAACAAAAAAAGAGAATTAAAACAGGTAGAAAATTATTCATGCTGGTAAGAGCAGTAGTCACTTGCTACTGGGAAACATTTAAAAACCAATCCACCAATCAGTAAAATGTTAATAGCATCTTATTTAAAAAGAATATATTTGATCCTTAATATATGGGCTTACAGCCAGGAGAGAACACACACAGCACGTCTGTTAGCAGGTCACCAAGTTTCTTTCTCTTTTCTATCTATCTCAGTAAGCGGCAGCTAGTTTTCTCGCTCAGCAAGCAGCACACAGCATGTGTACCTTTGAACAATCCTACACTGCAGGAAATATTTTGCAGAACCTACATGATAAGATTTCCAAGTGGCTTACTCTCATTTCTCTCTTTGTCCTTGGGTGTATTACCTCCACTGATGGGGCAAATAGGGTGTATGCCATAAGGGAAGGTTGCTCACCTAAGTGCCACACACTCTACATTGTGTTCTGGTACTAGCAATCATGAGTCTTCATATTTCTAGGCATAAGCCCACATTCTTTCCTTTATAGGCAGCATGTAAGCACATTACTTATTTTTTTTAACAGGAGTTACACTTTGACAAAGTGGCAAATGTTTTGTGACCTGCTCTGCAAGTAAAATCTTGGTGCTATTGACTTCACCGGAATTTCATCTGTATTGTATAATTAGTTCTAGATAGCAATGCAATCCAAGGTCTATTTCCTATTGTACTACAGTTTTGTTATGTGACCTTGAATGAGTCATTTTACCTCAGAGGATCTTGCTTTGCTCATATGCAAAATACCTAGAGAACATTAAAATTCCTCGTTTTATTACCCTATCTTAAATCAAAAGACTCAAAGTAAGTGCAAGGTACAGTTCAAATTATCATACACACAGTGCTAACCAGAAAGGAACTTTTTATTCTATTTAGGTGGTTTTAGATCTGAGCTGTGGCACCCATTCAAGTTGTGTTCTGGTTGTTTACTTTCTTTATCTGATAGTGTCACATACAGTCACATGTTTGAAAAAACACTGAGGTCTCTGGAAGGTCCTCCCATGGGGACAAACACTCTAATGTGAACATATATTATTCACTAGGTTATAAGCAAGAGAAAGCAATTACAGCAGAAAGAAAGAAATGCAGCAGGATTATGTTGCAGAAAACAAAGGAGTACTGAAAGTCAGGAGCTAGATAAACTGTTGCCATCACAGAACAGACTAAACAAGTTTCGAGACCTTTTTAAAGTTGATCTGTACACACATTTAGTAGAAAGACAATACCTGACTTAAAGAGCTTGCAATCTAATGAGAGGCTTATTACAAGAAAGTCTCTACTAGGGGATGTAAAACCACAAATGGATATACAGGGGCAAATAGAGACAGCTTGTCTGCTCAATTAGATGTTGATTCAACATACTCAGATCAGCTCTGAGTAAGACAAACAATGCTGGCAGGAGGCCACAATTTCTTGTGGCCAAGTATCACACCAGAACGATGAAAAAGTTCCTAAAAATGAGGTCAAAACAGGAATGGACTTAGCAAACTCATATTGAGAGCAAAGTAAGTGGTCAGTGGTTTTGGTCAAATGTTTTAAACATGACATATCATCAGGGATCCTATAAGCAGATTGTTTGATGGTAAAGCAGTACTTGAGTATTAGAAAGCATAATTATTTCCTGTTTAGGACTAGTGTGTAATTCAGCTAAATGACAGCTGTAAAGTTTACTGTAAAAGAGACATTCTTTCTTACTTCAGTATCTACATAATTTCTCAAATGCAACTAAATTTGCCTTGAACAACATCTTGTTGGATTTATTTCCTGATAACTGTCTATGATCTGCACTGTGGGAGCTTATGATCAGTACCAGAAGCAATGGAAGCAATGCTGGGAAAATAAAGAGATTATAGATTTTCTGTACTGTGATAGAAAGTGTGGCTCAGTCAGAGACAACATTCATTCTCAAAATTCTTGGAAAATATTCATTATAACTGTTTATGGTGAACGTTCCTTTCTTCTCTGGCTTGAAAAACTAATTAAACTGTAATAAGAAAATAAAAAGCATTGTAAGTGAACTAGTTTTAATGTTAATTGATGAGAGGTTGACCTGATATTGAAAAAAGCTTGAAATTAAATTGTTTACTTTGTGAAATGTCAAGTATTTCTCATTTTGTTATGTAAATTGTATATCTCACAACTCACATTTTTAAGACAAAGCTTTTGCCAAGCATATATTTGCCTATTGCCACATCTGTCATCATCATTCAAACTGTTCTTCCCTACTTATTTTCACATTATCAGTGCCTAATGTATTTATTGAATGTCAGTGGATATTTTCTTCATCTGTTAGTGTAGGACTTTAAGCATCTGTGTGTGTATATGCAAAACTTAAGCTTTTTATTGGACAATTATAATTCAGAACTCATCTAAGGACTGAAAAAGACAAATTTATTAGCTAAAAATCTGGGTATGCCCAAGGCTGATGTCCTGGTGAGGAGGGAATTATTTTAATAAGTGTGAGAAAGAGGTTTAAGAATCTAGCTTTCCCACTGGGAAAAGAACTGAGCACAGTATGAATCAAAGTTCTAAAGTAAACTAAGCAAGATAGACTGTTACACCGTTTAGCAGGCCAGCTCTTTAAGTTATATTATCCAAGCTTTTGGAATATAAAGGATCTTTCTTCAGGGATGAATTATGGATGTCATGTTAAAATTATAACCCACTTCCATTACAAAGACCTATTTTAGCCTCTTGACTAATTATGATTTAGCAAATTGGTTTGGCCTGAAAATTGTCTGATTTACTCTAAAGACAAAGGAGAATGTTTCCACTGAGTGCAAAGATAATTTATGGTACAGTTTTTCAGGCAGAGGTCATTCAATTATTTCCCTAATTTAAAATTTTGTCTTTCATCTAACATTTCTTTGGCTCCACCTAGGTCAAAAATAGCCTGTTGTTATCTCTTCAAGTCTTCTTTTTATGTCTTCTTTTTATTTATTTTTTAATGTAGGAATCTATTGAACATTTATGAATTATAGTTCATAAAGCAGATAACACATTGGTCGATGCTTGGCTGAGCATGAGCCAGCAGTGTGCCCAGGTGTCCAAGAAGACCAATGGCATCCTGGCTTGTGTCAGAAATAGTGTTGCCAGCAGGAACAGGGAAGTATTTGTCCCCCTGTACTCAGCACTGGTAAGGCTGCACCTCAAGTACTGCATTCAGTTTTAGGTCCCTCACTGCAAGAAAGACATCAAGGCCCTGGAGCGTGTCCAGAGAAGAGCAACTAAGCTGGCGAGTGGTCTGGAGCACAGGCCTTATGAGGAATGGCTGGGGGAGCTGGAGTTGTTCAGTATGGAGAAGAGGTGGCTCAGGGAAGACCTTATTGCTCTCTGTGACTGCCTGAAAGGAGGTTGTAATGAACTGGGGGTCAGCTTCTTCTCTAATGTAACTACAGACAGGACTAGAAGGAATGGTCTCAAGTTGTGCCAGGGAAGATTCAGACTGGACATTAGGAAATACTACTTTTTTTGAAGGAGTGGTCAGGCACTGGAATGGTCTACCGAGGGAGGTGGTGGAGTCGCCACCCCTGGATGGTTCAAGGGATGTTTAGATGTTGTGTTGAGGGACATAGTTTAGAGAGAACTATTGGTGATAAGTGGATGGTTGGATTGGATGATCTTGTAGGTGGTGATTCTGTGATTCTATGATTCATCACTATTTTATGTAGACCATTGTTTCTATCACAGTTCCACATACTTGGATAAAAAATTCTGTAAGTAGAGAAGTTACTCTAGTGTTTGCAATGAGCAATGAATGTGTGTATCATTTACTGTTATGCTATTGAAAATTATTGCAATATTTAATGGAAAAGATTTACCTAGTTGTGGCCTTAATAAATTTATTTCCAGTTTATTGCTGCCATAGACAGTTCCAACAAACTTGTGATTCTAGTTCTTTTAATGTGAGAAAGTGAAGTTTAATTCTGTCTGAGAGGATCTGAGCTGTGTTCTTGACCTAGGACAATACATCTGTGAGGCTTTCCTGTGTCTTATCTTAAAAATGTTTCTCATTTTTTTTTGGTGTCTTCAGTTGTTTTCAGTGTCATTGGTGTCTTTTTGTTGTTTTCAGTTATGTTCAGAAATAAACCAACAACATCCATTAGGAAATTATGCCAATATCCGGCTTCTTTCTGACTAATAATTCTAAACTTACATAAATGATATACTCTCAGATGCATGTAGTAGAATTTTAACATTTATTTCATAAAATTAAATATTTTATAAAGACAGAGATGTTAGTGGAATGTTAATTTTAACATTATACTTAATACAAAAATAGTTTGAAGTAAATACTATTATTAAGAATCTGATATTTTTTAGGATTTTTCTATACCAATACCACTGTACTGCTCCAAAACCCCAGCAACATTTTATGCTTCATTTCATTTCCTCCAACTTTGTATCCCACCTTAATGATGTCATCAACTGGGAATAAAATGACTCCTTATCTGAGGCCTCAGTACTCCACTGCACCTACTGAAACAAATGTAAGGGAGGCTTCCGGAGACAAATCCTGACTCTTTTAGAAAATAAATTACAAATTGGAGACAACTACAAACTAATCAAAATGTAATAGGAAAATAATTTCTTTCTGGACTATGTTTGTCTATTCAGTTAATTCAAGTTTGATTCAATAAAACTACTTTCTGTTTCTTATTGACAGCCCTTGTCACCTCATATAAATTATTAGTTGAAACTATTTCTTGGATGAGTTTTGTCATAGATACCAAAAAAATAAAAGAGAAAAGGCAATAGTTTTGAAAGCTCAGAAACTGTCAACAGTGCCATCTAAGTTGACAGGCAGAGAGTAGCCTTTCTATGAGTGCCAAAATGTACAATTTAATTTTTATTTATGCAACAATGTTCATGAAGTCAAGAAAAATGTGTCTTTACAGTATAATCTCTTTAAACTACTCAAGTTAGCAAACCTCCGCCACATTTCTGCTTGCAGTCTCTTAGTCTGCACTTTATTTGAGTGATCTATTAGCACACAAATGTATAAAAAGGCACCTTTAGAAATGCTCAGAATGTCTGTGATAGAAGGTAATGAATAGAATTAAGATCTGAATTTACATCCTTTCCATGTTTTCCCTTAGAAAACTACCCTTTAAACATTCCTACCAAAGGAATTTCCTTTTCATCAATCGTTGTTATTCACACAGCTGCTGACTGGCAAATTGTAAATGCTGAATTTGAGTGATTTGATTCAAGATGTAAGTGAGGCTGAAGTTTGGGGAAAAAGGTTCACAGATTGAATTCATACATTATAAATATTGAAAGAATATTTGGAAAAGGTAACAAAATGAATGAGAACAAAAAACAAACACAGACATGCCCTGAGAAGCAAGCATTTTTAATTACTATATTTCCCTGCCTGCAATGTGTCTGTGACAGACATGATAAAAGTTTCTCCTAAAATGTAAAATTTGAACAGTAACCTATTTGTAGACTAAAAAGGAGTGCTATAGTCTCCTTTTGCAGCACATCTGTCACGCCTTCTCTCTAGTTCTTTCTCCCTTTTCTCTTAACCCTGGGCAGCTTTACTTAGTGTAGAGTCTGCCAAACAAGAGGTGAGAGATGATGGACCCCCTGAGGAATGAGAAAATGGAGAGGCTGACTGCACACATTGCACATGAATAGTAGGAGGATATGCTGTTCTACTCTGGTTTCTTTCTGCCATCTAAAGGTGTCCTCTAAAGTAACTTAGCATTACATACTGCTTTGAGCAATGAACTGTGAGTCAGGAAGCTTGGGTTCTATCTTTCACTGAATAATTTTGAATTATTCAGTTGCCTGGACTCAGTTTCCCAATCTGTAAAACACTTACTATGATTATCTGTTGAACAGTGCTTTATGATGTGTGGCTGGAAAGCAAAATAGAAGTGTAAAATTTTTTTACAGACTGCTCTTCATTAATGTAGCCATGAAAATCTGCAATAACCAATGTGAAGGAGAAATGTAAATGTTCCTAGTGCTTGAATATCAGCACT
This sequence comes from Odontophorus gujanensis, assembly GCA_013399175.1. NCBI lineage: Eukaryota > Metazoa > Chordata > Aves > Galliformes > Odontophoridae > Odontophorus > Odontophorus gujanensis. The sequence continues at coordinate 43,923 of VXAB01004884.1, forward strand.
ACCCTATGTTCGAGTTAGCATGGACATCTGTCTCTATCTGTTACACAGTTGTGTATAACCTGCTTATCTGCTCACTGTAATGGGTTGTTGACTATAGGCAGATAAAACTATTATAAAGTAAAGAAGGGAGAAGGGAGAGGGGAGCAAGGTTAGCTGCATTTTCAAAATCATGAGGGTAAGCAGGAAGAGAAGCCTTGCTTGAATTCTGTAGCTACAACTGTGTCCCTGTGATTTGTCTTCAGTAGCAGATATTGCATTCATTCACCGAGTGGTCTTGTCTTTTTTCATGAAGTTTCAAATTTTGAGCAGCCTCTCTGCTTTTACTGGTAGTAAAAGTCTACTCCAGCATATTCTTATTCCAAATTCACACAGTTATAGGTTAATATATGGGAACATAGATCCCTTATGAAAAAATACATGACTTAATGAGTAAAGGTAGAAGTATCTTCCTTGAGGATGCTCAAAATTTGGGACATAGGAAACTGCAAAGACAACTTGTCTGTTGAGTCTAGTATTCACTGGGACAAAATAAAAGAGTGCAGTTCTTAGTCCAGGAAAGTCATGCTGAGGGAGAGCATGTCTTTCTTTTTCATCCTGAATATCTAATTTATTGTTATTCTTTCAAGTTAAATATAGTACCTTCGGGGTTTACAATTAGTCTTTCTGGATATAGCTGTTCTTGGATAAAAAGCCATGTTACTGATGCCTTGGCCACGTGGGCCTGGCTTATATCCATGGTACTCAAATTTTTGTGTCCTACTAAGAGAACGTTTAAGATTGACTGTGTCATCAGCAGGATGCCATTATAATTCTCCCATTATCTCTTACTTGGCAATACAAGCACTTCTCCATTCTGAGTCTCTGTGACTCAACTGGCCTGTGAAGCACAGCCCATGTCTACACTGTGGTTTGGGTGGATCATCAAGCAGAAGTACCTCTGAACCATGGGAACTATGATGAACAGGCAGCTTGATCTGAACTATACTGTATCTGCAGTGCTAGTACATATGGCAACAAACACAAGTGTAGCTGAGGATGAGTCCTGGTACAGAATATACAATGAGCAAACTTAACAGCATGCATATATGCATTTGCAGTGACCTAGTGTCACGTTTATGGAACAGTATAATAGTTTCTTCTTTTCTCATGTGCTTGTTGTGGCATTCAACCTTGAATGGCAGTAAAATATACTGACGACTATAATCTTTAATAGTAGCTTTCATTGTTTCTTTTGCATTCCTGCAGATTAAAGGATCAACTGAAGAGAACTAAGAAAGGTCAGCCTATTGTGACTGTCTTCCTACCTGTTATGAAAGGATCTGTACCAGCTCAAGAAAACATGATTTGAAAAGACAGAAAAGGAATACATGAGGTAGCTGGATGTTCTGCAAATCCACACAGGAGAGTCTTCGTTCATTTTAAAAGAAGTAGAAAGGATTAATAACACAAAAAGAAAGCAGTAAGGATAATTACTGGTTAGTTCTGCTTAACACTTTAGCATCAAATCTAAATTTTAAAATCAGTACTAACAAATAAAGAATCCAATAGAAAATATAACGATCACTCATATTTTTAGTAAGAAGTTATTACATATGAGTATTTTCCTTTTTGCTACATTTAATGGGAATTTTCCAAACAGAAACAAAAGGAAAAATAGCCAAAAACATTTTTAAAGTGAAGAAATGTCTTCTCTTTGTGCCTGTCCACACATGCACATACACAATGAGACAGAAACACACACATATACACAAAAAAGTTTCAATGCAGACAAGAAAAGAGATGCTTTCAGAAGGAGACAAAAACAGATACATGATAAAACAGATGAACAGATGTGGCCACACAAATAAGAACAAGAAGGCTTAAGACCAGACAGTGAGAAAAAGGTGGAAAAGAGATTTGGTGATGAGGTTAAGCTGCCTGGGGCATCAAATAATGAAGATGCCTTCATCAGATGTCTTACCAGACATGCATCGTATCAAAGAAGTGCAACGAAGAACAGTCTGGATTGTCTCTGTAGTTTGGTCTAATGAAAATAATCATATGGATCCAAGTTATAGTGTTGTGTGAAGGAGGCAGAAAGATGAGTACAAAATCTTGTGGGAAAATCATAAAAAGCATCTCAAACTAGCCCAAGTGATCAGGGGAATGGCCTTAGAGGGAACTCATACTTCCTACAGAGAGGATAGAAATGGTGTCAAAAACAAAAAAATAAAAAGAAATCGGAAGATGTCTTTAAAGGCAAGCATAGGTTTTTATTACATTTATCACATTTAAATTGAAGATTACAGACTGGAGAAAGACTATTATGGAACATGAAGTAAAAATAAACATACTGGATTTTGCTAAGATTTATTTGTTTTACCAGTACGCAAGTATTTTGTGAAATCAACAGGTTTTTTTAATTGTCTTTTCAGCTTTTCAGAAAAGCTGAGAAATTTTACTAAATAAATATATTTTTATTCCTCTTTCAAATCAGAATGGAAAAACAGAATATTTATAAGCACAGAAGTGTTCTAATGACAAGGCCTTATATGATTTCTGAAAAAAAAAAAAAAAGAAAAAATCAACAATTCCTTTGCAATTGTATCAGTTCATGAGGTAGTTATTTTACATACGACATTTCTAAAAGAAGTTTCTAAGATCTTCAATCATATTGCTTACTATAAAATAAACAATTATCTGGAAAATCACTAAAATGATTCTCTGTATGGGACTTTCTCTTGATACTATACAGAGTTATAAACGTTGTACAGATCTGAATTAATACACATAACAGTAAATTGTGAACATAGGGTAGGATTTAATTACAAACTTGTAGCTCAGACCAAGTTCAGTAAAAGATGTTAAAGGTCAAGGAATAGCTTTACAAAAACCTCAGTGATTAAACTGTGCTAAAAAAAAACCCTAAGCCATTCTATGATTCTATGAAAATGTGTCAATTTTAACTATTTCTTCTTGAATTAATATAAAATTAGAACCCAGAGAAAAGTTCAGGTTGCAAAATGATAAAAATATGTACATTAAGAATTGTTCTTTTTTTTATCTACCTTAGATAAACTGAACCAACACACTGACTTGTAATGTTCTCTAATCTGAAAGCTCTAGAAAAAATAAAGAAAAGATCTCAGCATGCTAAATACATAACTCAGTATTATTCAGGTAAATGTAAACTTCGTCCTGAGTTTCTTTAAAGCTTTCTTTACTTTTTATTCTCAGATTCTCAAATAATTATATTTAACAGATTCACAATACAGTGGAAAATAGGAAATGATCATTATAGAAAGAAGTGTCACCTGTTGCTTTTTCTGTAAACTGTATAAAATACACAAGTAAAGCAAGTAATATAGTGATAGCAAAAGATGGATCACAGATTGGGAGATCAAGCAAGGCAAATTTTAAAGTCCTTAAAGGAGAAATGTATTTCCACATTTCTTTGAGGTGAAAGGCTGGAACTTTACATAATAGGCTAACAAAGGTTAAACAAGTGCCTAAAAAGAAGTTAATTAACCCCTAATCTCAGAATCTGCTCTGTCAAGCTAACCCCTTTGACAGTACTGTACCACTGACTTTAGTGTTTAACACAGTTCTGAAATACAGTGCTAACTACAGAGAAAAATCTTCAAGATATAGGCCAGATTGTAAGGTAACTTTTTCTGAATTTAGCTTCACTAAATGTAGGAAGTTCAAATGCCATTCATATTCAGTTACCAATTAAACCAAGTGACCAGCAGCAACTATGAATAAAGTAAAAATCCTATGTTTGGTTCCTGCTGAGTTGCATCCCTTTTTATATGACATTTTCACTGCAATTTATGTTTGTTTTCATTCTGCGTGCCCAAGTGAAACAGACTTTCTCCAAGTTTATCAATGAGAAATGGCTTGTTTAGCAAATGGAGCATCCACTCCTCAATTATTTTAGTGTTGTACTGTGACTTGCACTATGACACCCTATAATGCTTATTTCATGCCTAAAATTTAAAATTAGATATGCTCAGGAAGTTGGCAAGAAATTTTCATTTTAAACGTTCCCTGGATTTCCTTCTGATAAGCATACTAAAGTTGCAGTTGGGACTGCATCGTAAATGGTTGGAGGGCACACTTTCAACATTCAACTGATGTTGGAGCTAGGATAAGGAATGGCCTAGCAGTGATAATGAAAGTCATGTTTCAGTATCCTGGGAAAAAGGAACATGTCTGGTCATCTTTATTTTTGTTGTAAATGATGAAAGTAGAACTACTTCTATCAGCTAGTATATAGAGGATTGCTATTATATAACGTATTACTAAGTAGTCCAGAGAACATATAATAGATGTTTTTATGTTTATTTATCTTCAAATAAAGAAAATATTTTCATAGTACCATCTTACAAAGTTTGTTTTGTGATTTTATTCTCCATAAAGTACTCTCAAGTACGGTAGTCAGTAAATCCTACTGAGGTAATAGTTGAAGTTTAACAATTACTTTTGGTCACTATTACAAATTATGTCTAAAGAAGAAAAGTTCTGTTAGTCATGATTCTCATGAAAATGTTGGAATTGACTAAACACAAATGAAACATTTTGTTAACTGTAAGTACTGATTTTTCAGTAGAAAAGATTTCAGGAAAAAAAAAAATCTTGTCCTTTAATAAAAATATGACTCTATACATTTATACATGTTGGAAGATAATTGTTGTCTTTAGTTTGTTTTTGAGAACTGAAGAAATATTGGTATCTGGGAAACTTCACAAACATACTTAGTAAAGATAATACTAGCATTATTCATTCATTATTGAAGTTTAACTTTATTAGACTCCTGGCACAACATCTGTCCTGAAAATCAAATATCTCTGGTGCCTTTATGCAGGAAGTTTTGCTAGTAGCCAGGCCTTTACTTATGTCTCCTCATACATATCTCATAGCTCTCATATACCACTCACAGCTCTGTCCCCAGAAATGCTCAGTGCCAGTCTGCACTGCACAAGGGCAATGAGATGATGGTGTTCTCAAAGTAGGATGCCTTGGTTCCTGAAGTAGGCACTGCAGCAACACAGTAGCACACCAGAGAAAAGTGGAAGATTAACTTTGAGTGCAGTTCCACATTGCAAAAATTTTAAAAAGTTATTGTAAATAATTAATGATGCATAATTAATTTAAATAGAAATGAATAATAGTTTCGTGAAATATGGAGTGGAATTCCTTTGAGGACATCAGTGCAGAGTTCTCAGATGCTAGTGAGCTCTCTGGGGAAAAAAATAAGAAAGGCTCCAACTCCAGAGTAAACTTCTGGAGAGAATTAAATCATCTGGATGGGGACAGAGCACACCTATGCTCTTGGCTCCATCACCAGAAGCGTAAGGATGGACTACTCGGTGCTCCAACATAGGCTTGGTCAAGCCTTATGAAGAGCAGTGAAATTCTATCTGTGCACAAAAGCTCATTAAGCCCCAAAATCCCATGGCTTTGCACTGAGTGCCAAGGTCAGCTATTTAGCTACTTCCTGCAGCCTTCCTCCCACTCAGGTGTTTCCGCTTCCACTGTCAGCCTGGCTGTGTGCAAGCCACTTGGAGCTGTATAGCAAGGAAACTGTGAGTAAAAAGGATATTCCTTTGCATCCTTCTACTACTTCTTTTTTTTTGCATTCAGTCCTCACTGCTCTGGTGTGGTTCGTTGTGCAACCTCTTACACAGGTGTGGAATTGCAACAACAGAGGGGCTTAATTAGCCAGGCTGAGCAGTAGCTTTTCAGGCCAATACTGCTCCTGAGGAAACCTGTGAGGAAATGGAAAATCAGTCTCTTAATCTGCCTTGTAAATAATTTGAGAAATATCTTACCAGAAATTGTTTTATTTCATGCCTTAGAAAAATTTGTTGTTACGTTATGAAATTCACTCACACAAAGCAGCAGAATGTTAAGGTGAATAAACTTTGTATTTTGGAGCATAAAACTCCTTTTGTGTTTCATAGCTATTCACAGCAGGTATTTCTGTTACCTGAAACTAGTTAGAAATGTCAAATTCTGGAGGTTAGTGGATCATATTGCCTCTTTCTCTTATGGACACCTATGGCTTTTGAGTTAAATGAATCAAATAACGTTCCAAGCAGTTGAAATGTCTCCAGATCCCAGGTGATCCACAACGCATGCTATGTTTGTCATTGGCTAGTCTTGTTCTAATGGATGCAGGTCCTCACTCTATTTTAGTAAAATCAATCATTTTGTAATTACACTAAGTGCTTACAAAAATGTTCTGCTAATTGTTATATGTTATTAAACAAGATGGAAGCCATCTTTCTACTCTGCACAGACATGATGTTCATGTTGTTCCGTTCAAATTGAGAATGTATTAATCAAATCTGACCAGGCAATGATATATGACTTTTCCGTTTACTTTTCTAAAGAAATCTATTATCACTTTAGGATTTTTATTATTTTTCATTTCTGGAAATAAAAGTAAGCACACATGACCACAAACAAAAGAATGTATGCAAAAGATTTACTGAAAACTTTTAAAAACACTCTTCTAATAATATATGGAACCTTCTTTTCTACTTTATCTATGGTGTATGTGTGAATGTCACCTCGCAGTATATTCTCTCTAGAATATTGAATGTTTTTTTTAATGTTTTCATATGGCAATCAATAATTATCAATTATACACTTAGTCATATAGTGCCAAACCCTTTCATTTAATGCTTGGTTCATCAATTGTTCATATATACGTTCCGTCAAGCAGCGTAATGATATGATTGAATTGTGTGTTATTGATTTTCTATCTGTCAAGTTTATGCGGTGATTTGGAAATACTGGGGCTATCCACTGATGTAATTTCCTTGACTTCAGTGGAATCATTATTCTGTTGGCATAAGAGGCTTGATAATCAGGTTGCCAAACATCTGGACTGAAATACGTCTTTGGCGAGGGTCTAATACTGCCCTCTACAGTCTCTTCTCCTAACTAGATTAGGTTCTAGTTCCTTTAAGAATGTAGGAGGTAATTGAGTATATACCTGATTACATACATTTGAATTATACATGTCATCTAATTCTATAGAAATATATATGAACCTTCATTTTTTAGAAATACATAGATTAATCCTAAGAGAAACAGGCATGTTGGAGTGCATTATAAAGATGCCAATATCTTTAAAAAATCAAAATAAATTAGAACCTGATCAGGAATTTACTGCAAACATACAGATCACAGTGCTTGCTTAGATTATTTGCAGTAGACCTGAGATACACCGGAGTAAAACAAGTCAGTTCACACATTTAATACCTATTACAATAAAATTAGATAGTCGAGTTAGACTAATAAGAATTTGAAACAGTCATACCTATTAAAGTACTGTTTTTTTATGGCTGTTATAATAGTTCATTTTTTTGACTGTTCTGAAATACAACACAATGAAAAATAATCCAATGTTTCTTTTTCTGGAACTTCTTAGTGAAAGATGTTTGTTGGTAAATATAAAATCACTTAACTGACAAAGTTATGTAGAAACAATAGGGAAGAATGCTGAAGATCAAAGGTATTTAATAGTGTCTCGCACACCTACAATATNATCAGCTTCCACATAACTGACAACATTTTGAATCATAGCATGTGGAGCGAAAGATAGATATTCAATCACTTCAGTTTTATAATGGGTTGCTTTTCATATTCAAATAAATGCCCACTAAAAAATACCAGAATCATAAATGCATTTCACAAGGAAATCTCATTAAAAGTTATACAATCCATCCTTCTATGTCCTCTCCAAATGTCACTGATAAGATCAGCTTTATAGTACTCCTCACAGATTTAACAATTATAAATTTTGTTGAAGCAGTTTGGCAAGTAAATCTTAGTAAAGAGACTTTTCTGATAATTTGTCCCTCATATTTAAACTATAGAAACCAGAACTTAGGTTAAATATTCCCACCTTCATAGGCTGAGACGTAACAACGAGATCTCAGACTGAAAGCAAGCGGTTACTGGCATCAAAAATTAGGATTGCCTCATCAGTTTTCTTGAGACTGGATAAGATCAACGACTTTCAGAAGAATCTCCATTGAGTGCAGAGGGGAAAAATTTAATACTCCATCTCAGAGTCTATTTACACAAACTAAGGTGGGACTTACTTTGTAAGGGAAAACAAGGAAGTGTAATTCCAGGTACATCAAGTATAACTTTGTAATTCAAATATATCTGTAAGGAGTATTTTTTCTCTATAGCAAAATTACCAAAATTAATGAAATCTGAAAATCTGTGTGGATTGATAGCAGCACTCCTAGTTCCCAATTCCTTTTCTTAATGTTAGGCTAAGAAGCTACATCCAAACTAGCACTGTTGATGTGGTCTTTATCTTAATTTCTCTTAATTTGTTTGTACTACTTCTGGTTGAATTAGGTATATCATGAGGGATGCAGGATTAAAGGTTGGTTTCCAAATCCTGAATGTTAAATTTTCACTGAGCTATCAGTAGTCTAGTTATATTTCTAAAGTCACACCATTTAAGCAGATAATAAAATACTGCAGCGTCAAATAATGTAAATAAGGATTGAAAATTTTCATTGCTCTGTGGAAATTATTACTAAATCACCATTTTTCTTTTTCTGTAATCAGCTGGTTTATGTCACTGGTTTCTGTTAGCCATTTCCAACAATAAACATGTACAGCCAGGATAAAGGGCATTCCTAAACTGCTGTCAGCATTTTGAACAGACAAAGTTATATAATTTGCTTTGAAATATAGTGAACATAACTGCAGTACTTAACATCTAGAAATGGTTCTACCTCAAGATTTTCAGCTGAGCCTGCAGCTGTTAAAGTTATTCAAGAACATCTGTGTATCTCTGAGCTTGAAATTGCACCACAAATCTCCCAAAAAGTCTATCCCATTGTTACAAATATCTCCTACCTGTAGCTGGATCTGAAGAACTTAGTTGCTACCTTTTTCCCTATCTGTGATGAAACTGCAAAGGGGTAAGATAACTGCTTTTCAGTTAAATGAATCAATGCTTATGACAGGCAGTGACTTGACAGATGTAAAGACTGATATTCCCTATTTATGTAAAACAGATCATTGCGGCCTTTAAGATTCTAAATTGATTGCAAGAATGTAGCAGATACCGTTATAAATCCAGGCTTATGTGTAGAGCATGATGCATTCATGTAGTTTAGCTAAACTCTGAGTTAGAAGGGTCCACCTCCAGTGCAACAAGGCAAGTCTGCTTCACTGTGATACCAGTTCTCTAAAAGAGGCATGCAGAATTGTGATGACATCTCTGGGTTGAGGCTACAATAAGCAGCAAAATCTTTTGGTGTCCAACTGTTCAACAATTTAAAATCAAAGCTCTTCTAATCCCATATCATCTCCATTCTATCACTTGACTCACTGTGTACTGTAGAATAATTTAATTCCTTCCAGAAATGGCATTCTCTATAGCGAGAAATACAAGAAAATCACAATAATCTCAACCCTAGTCCTTATTACCAATCTTTGCAAAACTTTCAGGAAAGTTTTGCATAGCTTCATCCTTGGGGAAGGGGGCAGAAAAAATAAAAATAATAAAAAAGAAAAGCTATGAAGATCCTAGTAAATACAATTAAAATATGTTATCATGTCATATTCCTGAAATATTAAAATAAACTTCTATATATGTCCACTGACATTCCTGTTAGCATCACTTGGTGTTTCTAAAGTACAGAAGCTTACAGCATGATTACAAAAAGCTGTGATGATTGTGCTTATGATACACATCTTAATTTTAAATTTCTTTTGAGATTCACCGAGGATTTTGAGTAGCATCTGAAAAATATTCAGGGAAGTTCAGAAAACCATGCAGACTTTCCTCACTGTAGGTAACATATACATTTCATCATTCCGAGATATATGCTCCTTACCTGCTAGAGCTCTGTTTGTATATATCAGGAGAATACCTCTCAAATTACAGACTCAAAAAATATTCTCATTTGCTCTTTCCATAAGAGGAGCTGAGTTCTTGTCCACAAGAAACACAAACCCCTTTGGGGTTTATCCCTTTACCCCTTTGGTAAAATTTAGCCAAATTTTGTAAGAAAACTTAAAAGATTCGGTCTGCAAATAACAAATCTCTTATTAAATGAAGATACTAATCTTTACTAGTATACTCTCACTTAAATTATTTAGAGGCGTTGACATCAAGAATTTGAAAATGAGGGAATGTACTAAACAGAAGACTATTCAGCCCCCTTTCAAGGTGAAAATAAATGCAATAAAGGTATTTTCATCAGTTGATTAACTGATGTATCAGTTGATTAACTGAAATGTATTTCTCTTTTTAATACTAATGCTCTTGATCTTTTTTCTTCCGGTCTATCTGTGGATCTATTTTGCAATAATTATTTCCTGTAAACATATGCCTTGAATAGAGTTCTAAGCTCTGTAAGAACCAGCTGAAATCATTATTGGCAAATCTTTTTCGCTGGAACAAAAACAAGACTGTTAAAAACCACTAGCAATACAGACAAAATTATGCAAAATAGTTTGGTTTCCTCAGAGATTTTTATTTTATCCATGTTGTTTTGCTTGTAGCTCAGTGTGGAGAACAATTTGAATAGTTATCTTCTGATAAAGTATATAGACTAATGATGATGGTGAGAATTTAAACTGATTCATTGTATTAAGGTTACATTATGGCTGTCAGGTAAACTCCCCAGTGACTGGAAATAGGAAAACATTACTCCCATTTTCAAGAAAGGGAGAAAGGATGTTCTGGGGAACTACAGGTTTTCTTTTTGTTTGTGAATTTGATTTGCGAATTTCTTTAGTTATTTGCAGAATAACCAGTAATTAGTAACAATAGCAATTCTGACTGGCTTTATTTATTTATTTATTTATTTCATCTTGGTACAATATCAATTGTAACTGCACTTACTAATAGAGCTCTGTAGTATTTTTCTAGTTCCAGTTCATATTTATTTGTACTATTTGAATACCTTACAAAGTTCTGTAAATCCAGTAGTGTCTGACTGAAAACATCAATACTCAAGGGACTTGCTTTTTCCCATAGAAAAAAAATATTCCCGTTCACAGTTTATTTCTTGATGCACTTTGAGCTAATCAATACTTTTCCGGATGATTCCACAAATAGATGTCTCTGAAAGAACACAGAAATTGGAAAACAAAAAAATAAATCCCTCCCCTTTAGATTTGAAGCACATTGAAAAGAAAGCTGAAGAAATGCCTGTTGCTTATTCTGTTCCTGTCTAGTAAATCAGCAGAGGATTTTTGTCTCCAGAACTGTCTGTCACCCTTCACAAACAAACTGCTTTTTAAAAATGAGCTAGATATTGCCAAGAGGTTCCTGTACTGTGAACAGGAAAAAAAATTCTGTTACTAGCACTCCCAAAAATTAAAGTGAGAACATCTGTCTTGAGTTGACTGCAAACTCCTATCCAATTTCCTAGAAAATTAAAAATTAGGGACCTGATAATCCAATGACTGAGTATTAATCCTGTGGTCAGTTTTTATTAAACTAGTTTCCTGGAGAAGCTGCACAGAGTCAGTAATAAATCATTATTCATATTTTGCTCTGAGGCACAGAGGAACTAGCCTTCAGAAATGTTCAATATTACAGTGAATTTTCTTTAAAATAATGAAATCGTACTAATGTAGATAATTTTAGCCATATACAAGCTCAAGCCTGCTGTAACTCAATGATGATAGTTGGCTAGATGGCAAGTTTGATTTTGTGTAAATGATGCTAAAAATAGTAGTCTGATTGATCAAGGCAGTTGCAAGAGCTTATTCACTTTACTTGCTGGAAATGACTATGAGAAAATAGACATACACAATAAATTAAAGAGTAAAATAAGGATAAAAAGTCTTTAATATCTGTTTGGTTTTCAGTACACACATTAAGATTCTAATTTTAGCAGTATATTAATTACCTGAACAATAATTTGTGGGAGTATTTAAAAAAAAAAAGAAGACAAAGAATTCTGGCTTTAATATGTTGCAGAGGAACATGAATGAAAGGCAGATGAAGCAGCATTAATAGAAAAGTGTAGCTGAAAACTTTTGAAAATGGTTTACAGGAGATCATCAGGGAGCAGACAAAACTTTAGAGAAGTGATCTTTCATCTTAGCTGAATTACTGTAGGAACTTACAATGGTGTCACCACCATTAGCTATGCGTTATCACAAGTGATGAACCTGCATGCCATGCTTGTGAAAATCTGCACCAGCAGAGGCAACACAATTACAGCTGCAAAGAATGCATAGCTGCTAGGAAACTATTTCCTGTGCAGTCCATCTTTCATCAACCTAAACAGATGGAAGTCAGAAGGCACCAAATCTGGGCTATACAGTAAGTGTGACAGGATAGTCCAGCCAAGATTGGCAGCACACTCCATAGTCTTCAAACCATGAGGTCCAGTGTTATCAACTTGCGAGAGAAAAATTATCTTCTCTGGGCTGAGTCTGGAAGTTTGAGGTTTCAGCTTACTCAGTGTCACAATGTAGCATTTAGAGTTGATGGTTTGTCCAGGTTCCAGGATATCCGAAAGGATCACCTCTTTCCTATTCCAAAAGAGAGTTCATATTCATTTACCCAGTGAGGACTGCATATTAATTTTTTATTTGATGGGGAATTCACATGTCACAACTCCCTGAACTGCTATTTTGACATTTGATTTATAGTGGTGACACCACTTTTCATCACTGGTAATAATGCATCTAGAGAACTGTCACCTTCAGTCTTGTACTGGTTTAATAAGTCCTGACAAACTTGCGTATGATGTTCTTTCTGTTCCTGTATGAGCATTCGTGAGACCCATCGAGTGTAAAATTTGCAATATTCCAGTGTTACCACCATTGTTTCCAATGCATTGAAGCTGATATTCAGCTTCGTAAAGTACCTTTTTCTGTATTCTAACAGTTTTCATGGATGAGCTGACCGAGACACTCTTCATGTGGTGTGACAGCTGTACATGGCCATCTGGAACATGGCTTATCTTTCACATTGCTGTCACCACTGCTGAAATGCACCAATGACCGCCTCTCTGTGCCACCGCTGTTGAACTAATGTGGCTTGTGTGAATGAAATTTTTTCTTCGTAGAGGAATTCATTGACACACCTTTAATTTTTATGCGCTTCCATGTCAGATGCCATTTTCAAACTGCCCCTCTGCTGCTGTCTATCTCATGGCATCAGAATGTAACAGAACATTGTTGGAAAGGTTCAACCTCTACTGCCAAACCACATGCATCCACCTGCAACATCATAGACCAAAATAAAAAATGGCATTATTTTCAGAGCAGCCCTCATACTATAAATTACAGAAAAATGTTGAGTACATCTCCCCAAAAGTTTATCTTCAAATAGCTTTACTACCATAAATGTTTTGTCTCAAGAGATGATGAGTAAAGGAATATCACACAATTCATTGTTGATTTGTTTTCTTAAGGAGAAATGTGAATGATGATTTGATAGACACCAAGCAAATATGTTTGGTTAATATTGGCGTATTACTTCTAAAAGAGTGGACTGACCTCAGTAATCTGCTGTCCCAGGTAATCTAATAACTATATCAACTTCTTTGCTTCCACAATTCAGTGTAGAAGTGATAATTCTTTAATGCCAGAATTCCTTTTCTGTTAACTTTAGGTCTTTCAATATCACTGAACATACCACAATAAAAAGTAGATTTTTTGTTTTGCTGTTTACAAATAGCATGAAAATTTGGTTCAATACTAAATTATTTTCTTTCCTTTGCGACAGTTGTCTACATATCTTTATCTACATGGAACTGAGAACGCTTTGCAATTTCCATGAATTAATGTCTACTCAATCTAGAATTGTTACTTGTAAATGAAGTTATATACAGTTCTTTCTCTATCATTTCTAGTATCTCTATCTATTTCTAGTATCAGTGAATAAACCATCTTTTCCCCATATTTCTCTTAAAGCATAACTCAGAGTACAAGAAAAAATATAACATAATATAGTTAAGGCCATTTTCAGTAAGTCAGCACTGTTTTTTAGTTTTTGTTTTCCCTTTGGAACAAAAGCAGTGTAGGCAATTATTTTAAATTAGGTTACATGAGAATATTATTTGTGTAACAGAAATAGGCTTCATTTTGTAATTAAGTTTAATTGATCTTTCTCTGGAGCTGAACTGGATCAGTCTTGAAAATACTGGCTTCTCCAGCTGTAGGTGTGTTTGGAGGTAGGTGGCTATAGTAATTAAGATTGCTGGTGCAGTGGTATAGCAGAAGTTCCTTACAGACTTCTACTTGTATTTAAAATTCTGTCAAAGGAATCTCCAAAACCTCCTGTCTTTATCAAAACTACTTTTGATTGACTTGAATGGATTGAATTAAGACTGTAACTTCAGTTAATTTGATTTCTGAAGAGGACAGATTTATACAGGTTAAGTACAACCTTTAAAAAATGTCTTTCTTCAGTTAAAGATGTGCCTATAAATGTTTCAGAATTTATTTTATTTTATTTTTGAGCTTTCCAAATAGATGCGAAGGTTTAGATTGTTTTTTTCCTATAATATGGACAAATGTGTTAATGTACTATAATGGGGCTGCATCAAAGATATTTGATTGACATTTTTTCACAGTAGCCCAGAACAATGATTTCTGTATAAGAATTAGATCACTAATGTCTGGTGAGTCAAGAGAAGCTTTAAGAGTATCTAGCATAGATCTGTGTAAGAGAAGCTGGGTAATTTTGTATATAATTGTGGTAGAATTTCACAGTTTATCACTATCTGTAAACTGGACCTAAGAAACATGATTCCCTTCATAGAAAGTGTCAGAAAAGATAAGACAATAGACACTAGGGAACAGATCTGACAACTTATTATTTTTGCTGCCATACTTCTGATGTTTAATGTTCTTCTTTAAACTCAGTTTCCTCTTTCTGAGACTTTTACCTTGCACGTATCTTGGTGAATAAATCTAATTCTAAGATGAATAAATTAGACAAGACAGCGAAGAAAAAGAAAAAAAAAAAAGAAAACCCAACAACCTCTCGTAATCCAACAAATCAAACAAGGTTGGATATATACATAGGTTGCTCCAAAAGTAATGCCTCCTATTTATTTTCATGGAAACTACAACAGATATAAACAGCACAAGAACACTGTTTGATAGAGCCAATTCTCAGCTGCAAAATGACATTTTTCTACACAGTCACCATCATTTTTCAAGTGATAAAGAAGATCTTTTATGTTCTGCTCATAAAAATCTGCACCAGCTGAAGTGACCCATGATTGAAATAACCACTGCTGAAAACAGCCCACTGCTTCACTGTGCGCACATCCTCTGTTTGGTCTCCATAAACATACAGCAAGTGGCAATGAATGTCAGTCGGTCCCATTTCTTCTGCTTAGAGGAATTCATTGACACACTTCTGCTTCATATGCACTTCCATGTCAGATGCCATTCTGCTGCTATCTGTCACACTGCAACAACATAGTGGCATAATGGTGGGAAGGGTCAACCTTTACTGCCATACCATCAACGTACACATTTTATAAAAGAAATAAAGTAAATGGAGTTCATGGAATGAGAAATATTCAGATAAAGAAAATGAGAAGGAACATAAATATAACAAAGTTTGGAATGTCTTAGAAGGTAAGGGATCCACCAACCAAAAGATTGGTTGATAATAAAGTATTGGTTGATAAATAAGATACACGTCCTGCTGGGCAAGATGCTTAACAAAAGGGAAAACAATAAATACACATATATTCACAATTCAAATTTAAGTAGGTGTTATTGTTTGGGAATCAGAAAGAGAGGAAAGAAACTTCATTTCTGGTAATGTTCTCTTTCATGAAATGGAAGGTGTGAGTGTGAAGGTAGAAAACAGCAACAAGAATTAAATTAAAATATTAGCAGATATCTGGGAGAAAAACATAGATAAAAGTTGTATACCTTATTATAATTAAAAACTTGCGAACTTGACACAATCTGATATTTGTTATTGATTTTTGTTACTGGTATTTCACATGAATATCAATATGATTTTTGTTATTGGTATTCCACATCATAACATTATATAGTGCATTGGGAGTAAAAGAGTTAATGCTCCAGCTCCATGAATCATCAATAGTTCTGGGTATACCTGTCTCAGAAGATAACTACGTAGCCCAGAGGACTTTTCATTGCTTTGTATTTTTACATTTTTCTGCTCAGAGGGGAAGATAAAAACTGTTTTTGCATCACAAGGCACTCTCTCTTTCCTCTGGCGATCAACCCAGCAACAGGTGCTCACTAGCTGCCTCGAATTTAGTGTAAGGCCTTCAGTGTTATCGGTCTGTATGGGAACTCTTGAATCAAGGCCTGAACCACTGATTGATCACCTGAGGTGAGCACTGTATCAGTCACAGGAGCACGGGTGAAAGCAATTCACCTGTGTGAGTGGAAGGGATGGAGTCTGGCTCCACCTCCCCCAGATCCCATTTAAGGGCTGATTACCACTGAGGAAGGGTCTCTTGTTAGAGATCCCTTCCTTGTGGAGCTCCAGGCATGTCTTGACTTTCAATGACAGGTGAGCCCTTCCTGATTTACCAGTTGTCTTTAAACCATCTGGATAAGCCATCCAAATATATGCTGTCCACCATCAGTATATTGTGTGGGTACTACTCTTTCATGATGTTCACCCTACATGGACACTCTTGCTCATTTTATTTGACTTATTATCTTCAGTTCCATTTATATTGTGTTATTTTGCATTCTGATATCTTATTTAGTGAATTAGCTTTCCTCCTCTGATTGTTGCCACTATTTTGTTTTTAGGCCCATCTCCCTTTCCCCTTTCCTGGGGTGTGGGAATCAATTATGAAGATTGGAGACTAGAAAGAGACTAAAAAAAAAAAAATACAGGCATGAAGGTACTTTTTAAGTCAGAGCTTTAATTAGTTGTTTTTAGAAAGTGTCTTCGAGGACTATTGCTGAAAATTTCTTATTACTAAGCATTTTCTTTTCCTATGGATAAATACACTCAGCTCTTTTTTCACGGGAGGGATTTAGATTACATCACCAAACTGACAGTGCCAACTGCAGAGGAATGAAGATACTCATTCTAGGTGATCAGGATCACATATCAGAGGTAGAGTAACATCATCTTATACCATTTATGCACACTAGATTAGTCTGGATGGGGCTGTGTTATTTCTGTTAGTAACTACATTGTGCACCTAAAGTTAATTCAGGTGTTTTATGCACGTCTTTACTGGACATATATAACATATATATGTTTGTCTTTAAATGTATCTCTCTGATCTTCCATTCGGTGTGGTAGCTATTATTTGCAGTTGTCACTAACAGCTTCCATGTCACTGATGGAGCATCTTGCAGAGTATTTCAGAAATGCTTGCGATGGTCATAATTTTTCTTATTCTCTTCTAACTTTATTGATCATCCTCCTGAGAGGAACAGCACCCCTCACAGCTTTATAGGACCACTCAAGCAATTTAAGGATGATTTATATTACCCTTAAGGAAAAAGACATTGAGACCGGTTACTCACATGCTGGAATTTTACTTGAGATCTCAAGCTGTCAAAATTCAAAACACGGGTCAGTATATTTCTGAGTAATGGAAAGTGCTGCAAGAGTTTTTAGAATTATTACACTATATGTCATAATTTTTTGATGCTTCCACTTACTTATCAATATGAATAAAATAAGCTTCATTATAAGATTAAATCAGTAATAAATTTGTTTCAAGGTTTTGATACAAATATGTTATCTTAATTAACAAGTGATATATTTGATGCTGTGAATAGTGCATCTGTTTTAATAGAGGATGCACTGTATCTGCACCTGAAGATAACTGGCCCTTTTAGTGAACGATTAATTCATTTCAGAAGATGATGTATCATTTTCAGTATGAACTAAATCGAGTTTATAATACAACCTTTTATTTGTAGTATGCAAAATAGCACAAGGAACAAGTTTGCCCTCAAGTGGACTTCACAGGCATACCTTAAGGTGCCAGGGAGTGAATCAGTGGTTATGCTGTGGTAAGAACCAAGTTCTGTTAAGCCATTGACATGTCAATCAACATTTGCTTTCCTTCTAATTAAAAATAAAATTATTTGATTATAAATATCAAAAAACATATTCCTTGTTTTAACATGAATTGACGTTGATACTTGAAAGATCAAAAGCGGAACCTATTTGATCTTGAGACGTTAATGAGGTCATAGAAGGAGGAAGGATGTCTTTAAGCATATATTTTCTTAGATCACAAAAGTAACTTGGCAAATTGTATGGTATGTGGTTTTATTTTACAAATTCATCTCATCAGTACCATCGCTTTTCCATTTTGCAGGCTGTGAAATTGTTATTTATTTCCTAAATCATCAGAGTCAGTGGAAAAGCTTCAGTTTACATCATTGGAGTTTTCAGTTCTTGTAAACAGACAACTTGTCAGGTTTATCACATTGAAAACACTGGAAGACTAAATGGAGTCAATATCCCATTTCCAATTTCTGTAATGTGAAACCTCCATGTTCACTTATTATTCTATCAAGCCTTTATTTTTCTGTTCACAGCTCCATAAATTCAATACTCTGTGCTTTTAATCTAATTTGTTGACAAGTGAAAATGACCCAAGTTCAAGACAATGCCAGCTAGTTTTTAAAATTACATATTTAGAGCTAAAAAAATTACTAAGAAATGGAATGAGTATATAATGGCTGTCATACTAGTACATAACATTCATAGTAATTTAATTATAAGCATCTGACTGTTTGGTATTTAAACAGGAAAATGGCTGTTTAAACAGGAAAATGACTGTTTAAGCACTATGCAGTTAAAGAATAATAAACCTTCTGGCATATTCTTCAGTCAAAATGCTACACTTATTTATAAGGTCAAAACAGATTCATCAGCAATGAAAAATTATTCTAAAGTGAACGACTACTATATTTCTAAACATATTATATTATTATCTTAGGTATGTACATGCAAACGACAGGGGAAAAATATTTGTAATTTATAACTTTTTTCACTTTTTCACTGAAAAGTGAAATTGTTTATTCTTAGCATCAGGAATGTCACTAGTAAGGCATCATAACAACATTTAAAACAACGAAGTTTGGAAATAAAATATAGGGTCATACTGAATTATACTTTTCAGAACAAAAAAGAAATGTACGTAGGTTGCTCCAAAAGTAATACCTTCTATTTCATTCCATGGAAACTACAGCAAATGCAAAGAGTACAAGAGTGCTATTTGATAGAGCAAATTCTTAGCTACAAAAGCACTATTTCAGAACGTACTCACCACCATTAGCTATATATTTTTGCAAGCAGTGAAAAAGAGCCTACATACTGCATTCATAAAAATTTGCATGGGCATCCAAAACGTGGCTTGCCTTTTGCACTGCTATCAACACTGCTGAAACATGCAATCTACCATCTCTGTCTCCTAACATGCAATTAGATGAGAACAACATATTTATATATATCTACAGTGCAATTACTTGCTACTTTATCTACTTGTCAACTAACAACCAGTTAAAACTAAAACAGCTTACCTGCCTATCTGCTAGCGATGCAACCACTCACTATTCACCAACCAATGCCCAGCCAATTTCCAAGCAGCAGCAAGCCTCTAACCACCTCCTTTTAGCTTTATAGCCTTCTGCATGATGTCACGTGACATAGAATAACTTCTTGACAAAGCTAGCTTTTTATTTTCAGAACAAATGCAGGGTTTTTTGAGTGCTTGTATATAGTCTGTCACTGCTACAGAGTAAGCTTTGTTATGAAATTGGTTTCTTTTTTGTAATTATTGTGGAAAAACTGTCTCTAAAATTTTTTTACAATTTTATGTAATATTTTAATATTCTCTCTGGATTACTCAGATTCATTGAAAAGCAAAAATTTAAATCTATAAAAAAAAACACACAGCATTTTCCAGTTTTCATTGGTACAGTATAAACAACAAAATCTTCTCGCCATTAGAAAAGGCTAAAATGATGCCTTGTTCACCTCAGTATAAATCAGATTAAGAAAAACTGTGACATGAAGAGTCAGACAATGAGGAAAAAGTAGATAAAAATAGTTTTGTGGGTAGAGGTACAATCTTTATTTGATTGTACCTTTGTGTATCTTCAGAGGAGTCATCAGCAGAAGCTGTATGGCATATGAGAATCCTGTTTTATAAAAGAGGATTATTAGATGAAGTGTTTTTTAGAAGAGTGCTACTAAGAAGCATAAGAGAGTCTAAGTTACCAGAAAATAGGAGGAATAATTGTTAAACCTATTAAATAGTAATATTCATAGAAGAGAATTAGAGTGGAAAAGGTGGTCAGAGTGACCTGATATTAAACGGAACGAAGGATAAGGTTTACCTTAATTAATGTCATGCTTTCTTTAAGATAAAGGTTATGCAATGTCATTACGAACTACTAATCCACAATTGTTGGGCAGAATTGTTAGAACACTATTCTAATCATATTTTAGTGGAGTTCAGTAGTTTCATCTTGTTCTGACCTCAGGTGTCCCTACCTGCCACCAAAGAAAACACATAAGCTGACGCACTCCTCTCAACTTAGTTATTCTTATCAATCAAATGTCTTTCTGACATGCAGGAGAAAAAGAGATGTATAATTAATCTTCTATTTGAAAAGGCAAAATACTGCATCACTGTGCCCAGTGAAATGCTGTATTTTATTGCCATTACTTTGCTATCCACCAAAGATGAACTCCTTCTCTGTAATCGTTGTTTATCTTTGTCTATGAATTCATTTATTATTGCGACTAAAGTAAAATGTGGGAATAATAGCGGAGTGAGATAATCTGGAAATAATAATTACAATCCTGTAAACAGTACAATCCTGTGTGACTATGAACTGTGAAGAGTAAAATTCCATCCTATAAATTATTTACTCTGAAAGTATCAAGGTTCTTGAGAATGGTTTAAATCGAATCATCTTGCAAAAGTGAGCTAGATACTGCAAATCACTAATAATGCTAATTATATAATGAACAGAGGAGTATTTTCTCTTAAAACAAAACAACCAGAGGCCTTTTCAAAAATACTGGTAATTAATCTCTTCCATGCTTACACCATATAAGATAAAAACAGGCATGAAAATATCCTTTATGACTGGAATTATTTACACTTCAGTAAACATGGATTCACCAAATAACTTTGGATGTGTAGCTCAACATAGAATGATACAAAAGAATTTGGAAATTAAAAGAAAGATCATAAAAAGATTAACATTTTTTTAAGTGTTCAACAGACGATATACATTTCAAAAAACAATTCTCAGTTTTCTGAACTGTGCTGGCATTCGTGCAGCTAGAATTAAACCCAGTTTCACACTATACTATATACACCTAAAATCAGATTTCCATTAAGTCAAATGTCATTAGATTTTCTCATTTTTCTTCTAGAAAATTTTGTTTTAACCAGAGTTTCTTATTCATCTAGCATAGAGAATTTGCTAACATTTTTAGTTCAAAAATAAATAAATGTTTATCTGATCTTAAAGGTCTGTATTGAGAACAGCTTATTTAGGTATTTACTCACTCAAATAATTTTAATAATTTTACATATTTACGTATTCTCCCATATAAATATGCTTATGAACATATCACAGTGAAGACAGGAACCACCAAACTGAGATGAAAATTTCGGAAATCTATCTATTTACACAAGTCTTGGGGAATCTCAGTACTTCTAAAAAAATCTACTAAGTGTAATGTTATGTACAACAGTGTATGCAGCAATTTACTGTCTGATATATTATGACCTGAATCAAATGAATCACTTCATTACAAAACTTATGGAATAAAAAAATCCAAAGATCTGGGAAGAAGTGGAGAAGCAAATGGTTAAATAGAATGAATATCAGTGTCTTCAGGGTCTGAAAATGCAATGGTAGTTTCAAGTTTCTCCCAGGAAAAATTTCTTAAAATTTATTTTCTAACAAGTACTGTCTCTCCTCAGAAATTTCTATTTGTTTTCAGTTTAATTTCTTTTATATCCCAAGGATTACAGGGCTAACGTACTCGAAATTTTAATCAATAGTGAAAACAGAGTAATGTTTTTTGTTAGAATTATTTTTTCATTTAAGTTACCTTGGATGCTAGTAATCAGAATAATTCTTAAAGGTGTGCTTTTTTTCTATACTTGCAGAGAAATCAGAATTTGTCCAGACGTCTGGACATTTTTATTACTAGCATTAATTTCTTGATGCTAATTGCACAGCATGAAACAGGTACTTTGGAAAATTAAAATATTGAATTTAGGTCATCAGAAACCTGTCCTCCTTTTCATTTTGTAAGAACCTTTTCCTCTCTTCTATATATATCGACAAAGTTTTAATTGCTTTACAGTTTATAGTGTGAGAAGTAGTAAAATAAGCAATGTTTTATCACTGTTTAATTATGCTGAAGTAGCCCAAAGATACTTCACTCTGTTACGTACAAAATCTGAATTAGCATGCTCAACATTACAAAAAAGTTAATCATATGAGCATTCGTTTACATTAAATAAAATTAAGTTTTAGACTTAAAATTGTAACAACATCATTTTTCTTCAGAAAGAAATGAAAGATTTTATGAGGAAGGACACTTCATTGTTAATGATTTCATAGCTAGAAAGGATAAAGCTGTGTTCTTCTTCTATTAGCTTTTCTTATTTAATTTCCCCAAATCTAATGTCTACACCAGTGACCTGAACTATGAGAGGTTATTTACAATAGAATTATCAATTCTCTTGAAATTTAAAAAAAGTAAATAAATATCAGAACACGGTGAATGGCAAAGTCTTATGATCTCATGATGTATTTTGTGTTTTTTTTACTGAATGCTGTAGAATTTCCAGATACAAAGCTGAAGTTAAGACTGTGATTTATATCAATCACTAGCAGAAAGATTATAAAGAAAATTATAATTAAAAAGACAGAAAAATTACCTTTCATTAAGGAAAGGTCTATTTTCCTAGTAAGGACTACTAGACTTCTATTACTAGCTTTCCCTGATTTCCTGCACATTCATGAACAAGTCACATAGGTAAATTTTATAAGGAGAATGATATTTACAACTCATTTGAAAAACATCAGGCTAAGATTCTTGCGTTGTTTTCATTATCTTTAGTTACTGGTATTACCGGAGAAATTTGAAGAACTCTGATTTTTCCTCCAACAGTTTAGAGATATAACTGTGACCAAAAAAAAACAAAAAACAAAACAACAACAACAACAAAAAAAACATTTATATGATCAATTTCCATTCTAAAAGTTGTTTCACATTTAAAAGAATCAGAGATATATGTCTTGGGTTTTGATTCTACTTTCAATGATCTGAGCATCCACCTCTCAAGTTAAATTTTTTGTGGACATTTTTAAACCTGCCAGGCTTAGCTATAATGTCTTGCACCTGTTTATATTTTGTTTTTGCATTACCAAGAAATTAGCTTAACAAGATCTTTGAGTTGCTCATTAATGCAGTGGTAAAGGTATGTAATCCAGTGACTTTACAGATGTGAGGTATGAGGATCTCTTTAGAATTGCTGTTGCCATAGGCATAATGACCTAACAGATAAGGCTCAACAAGGATAATACACTTTTTGAAATAATGTTAATTACAAATGAAATATACCAGTAACTATGAAGCCAAATGGAAATCTATTTAAAAAATAATAATAATAAAATAAAACAACCAGAATTTCTGACCTCAGCATCAGCAGTGACACCTTATTAACTATAATTTGCACTTCACCAACTGTTGAGGATTCTTCTCTAGAAACAGTCTCGTGTAATAATGAAGCAAGATATCATAGAATCATAGAAGATTCATAGAATCTTCAGAGTTGGAAGGGACTCTTAAAGGCCATCTAGTCTGACTCTCCTGCCATGAGCAGGGACATGCATAGCTAAGTCAGATTGCCCAGGGCTTGATCCAGCCTTGCCTTGAAAGTCTTCAGGGATGGGGGCGTCAGCCACATCTCTAGGCAGCATGTTTTAGTGCCTTAAGATCATCTCTTATCTGCTGTTAGTCCTGAACAAATTAGATTTCACTTTCCTTTTCAAGAAAATTCAATTGACTTAGCATTTCAGGGACTAAATGATAGCAGACAATCTCATGATATAATGTATTTTCTTAACACTTCTAAGAGAATTTATTCACACACATGGTTCCTCAGATGATTTTCATGTGCCCAGTATTGAGAACAAAAGTTTCTCCTTTGTTTTAATCAATCTCTATCTTACAGAGAAAAAGGGAGAGTTATATCTATTCAAGTTCACATCATTTCATGAAGATGGCAGAAGAATGAATGTATTTTATGGCCCAGTTTATCACCTATGACTATTATCTTCTCCGAATTTTAGGTTCACGGTGCTAGTCTGTACTACTGTAATAAATTATTCATTTCAGACACGTGTAGATGAGCATGAAAGCTGAATATCCATTATTGAAAAACACCCAATGAGAAATGAGCAAAGTACCCTTTTCTCAGGTTCCAGAGCTCAGAACTTGTTCTCAGGTAAAATTTCCTGAAATGATCAGTCATTTGGAAATTAATCTCCATTATGCATGATGGGAAAAAATAGCAATTGACAGCAAAGTATAGAGTAGGTCCCCAGTCTTCCTTTATACTATCAGTATTATTTGGAAGGTATATGTAGCTATTAGTCCAGATGGCTCTGAAACAGTTTGCAATTGTAATGCATTATCACTTCTCAGTCTGACAAGTTTGTATCAAATATAAATGAAATATCTTCGGTTTATCTCAGGTTAAGAGTGGTCTCCATGACTATGAGGAAACCACTGAAAACATTTTCATGCTAAACTCTTATTGAAACATTTGAATAATATATTTTTTTTCCTTTCTATAAGCCCAAATATACTATACATTGAAGTATGCATTCCAAACAATTGTGATAGCAGTACTTCGGGCTCAAGGTAATATTTTCTCCTCATTTTCTTCCAGTAATCTTTTCCTTATGGTTCTTCAAATATAATAAGATCCCAAAGCATTACACAAACATCTTATACTTTAAGACTCAGAAGCTCCTGCTGAACAGAGGAATAGATTCCTACTTGATTAGCAGCATTCAGTATTGTTTCCCACTCTCAATTTTAGTGACTATGTCTGGACAAAAGAAGAAGTTTTGATGTTATGTCTCATAACTGACAAGTATGGATAATGTTTACTTGATCTGAAAATTAAATAAAAAAAAAAGAAGTGTTTTATTTTGTGGAAAAAATGCATTTTAGTGTAACCATCATTAAGACTCATTTATTTGTTTCCATAGATGCTGACCAACAGAGCTTGATAACAAAAAACCTAATTTAATCACATCTGGGTGTATGCATAAAGTATTATTGAACCACTCTCCCATCAAAACAAAAAAGCAAAACAAAACAAACAAACTAACAAACAAAAAACAAACAAACAAACAAAAACCAGCAACCCTTGTTTTAATTTCAGACAATCTCTGCTCATCTTTGGAAATACCACTGAGTAAAGGATTCATTGTGTTCCAAAGTTTACAACATTTATAAAAGTTATAAAATAAATAGCTCATAAAATAGTAATAGCTGTTATAAAATGTACCTGTCTGCTCTGAAAGAAAAATTATTAGCATCTGTAGTTGTTAATTACTGGTACTACTGACAGTTCAAATTGATAATGAGCTATGTCATCATTTAAAGAGAAGAAGGTCTGCAGATTTCTGAAATAGATGTACATATTGAAATGAAGATAATTTCAGTTTTATTCTTCTTGAATTTACTTCTTCAAGAAAATGTCGTTCTACTTATCATAGCAGCATATTAAGAGAAAGAGAGAAGGAGGTTCAGCCAGATGTCTTGTGCAGAAAATGTTAACAAAGTCCTGTGAATTTACAAATTATGCGACACAGCTGGGAGACAAGTGAAACCTCAATTTGTTCACCTGCAAGATTTTTCCCAAACTGTTCTGGAACTTGAGGGAAATGTTTTTTGTGTTTTAAGATCTAAGCTGCTTAACTGTATCTCAAATGTGCCACTATTTGCACCCTAACACTACATAATACTGACTTAAGGTATCTACTTTAGTCTGCTTTGGAAAACTTAATCTCCAAACACAATCTGGAATACAAAAATCTGGTGATTTTTCCAGTGAGCAGCTGCAGCCTGGGTCAAGCATGCACAGGACCAAAGAGGGCTTAGTGCCTGCAGCCCACCAGCCATAAGGGAGCTTTGGAGAACCTTCCAGAAAGACCACTGCTGTGCACCGCAGCAGTGACAGGTAAACATCAGGGTGCTGCATTAATCAGAGCTAACCAGAATCAGGTGCCCTCTGCCATCTGTAGCAGGGCTGGGACCAATGAAAATTTGGCTTAGCACAGGTGCTAAAGGGTTTTCATAGCATCAGAGTTAGCCTAGCCTAACCTAGCCTAGTCAAGTACAACCCAGTAAGCACTGCTGAGCTTCCTCACCGACTCGCTTGGTTGCTGTCCTTCCTGACCGCCTCAGCCTCCATTGTGATACAGGTGAGTCCTGTGAGGACCTGTGGTGCAGGTTTGCTGGGCTTCTCCCAGGAGTCAGAGAAACTGTGTTACTTGTTAACACTGAATGTTTCCATTATTATAAATTCTATGGTCATCTGAGCTGTCAGTTCTACCTCAAACTGCAAAAGGGGATGTTTGCTGTTTAAGGAATAGTATCCTAAATAGCCATATTCTGGTATTGAATGTATTTTTAGTAGCATGTACAGATAGAGTCTCAGAGCTCTGCTACAACTGAACTTTTAAACATTGGATGTGTAAGAGATTTAAATGAATTAGAAAGCTTATAGGAAGGAGAATCCATTCCAAGTTTGGTTTCTTTTGGTTTGATTTTCCTCAGAACCTATTACCTTAGTCACACTGAGAATGTAGGGCTGGCTTCTGTGAAGCAGTAAATAGCGATATCAGTAGCTCAAGATATTTACAGACTTTTCCTTGGTGTAGTGAAGAACAGAGAGATTTCTTAGGGAAGTTGTTTCTTTCATCTAGGAATATTTCTAAGGTGAATGCTTGAAATCGGAGAAACCAAAAGCTACTATAGTCCTCAAATCTCAGACAAATATTGGTGAAGTTTGAGACCCTAGTTTGGAAACTTCTCCATTTCCACCTGCTGATGTGAGATCATGCTCAGCGCTACTGTATCCAGGCTGAGTAGGCCCCAAATAATTGCCAGAGCTTGGGTCTTGCAGTCACTCTTGTCAAACCTCCTGTTCCCAGCAGGGTGCCTACAATTCTGACAATCCACTTGCTGCAGAGTCCCTGCTGTGCTCAACATCTTTAACCCAACCATCCAAGGCAGACACTTCTGTAGTTGTGATGATGCTTTGAGAGTTCCCTTTAAGTCTCAGAGCTCAGAAATTTTGCACAAAGAGTAATTTCCATTGAGTGACTTCAGTGACTTTAGTTCTTATAAGCAGTGGGGCTCCCTGTCTAAATATGGGCTTGTACTACTACAAGGCAATGCTTTAAGTAGCATTACTTTATTAAGTCTTTTATTCTTCCTACATTGTTCCTAAAGAGACTATATTTGAATCCCTACATGAAAGCACCATTTGTATTTAAGTAGATCAAAGTCTGCATAAATGTTTTATATGATTTATTAAGACAGTTGAATTTATTGTTATAAAGATATATTTTCATTGTTGCCGGACTGTGTATTCTTATGATCTGACCTACCATGTAGTCAGAAGATCTGGTTAATGTTCCTCCATACATCTTTCATCACTCAAGGCAGCTTAGACAAAATCAAATGAAATCATAAGTTTGTTTGTGTTCTTCCTTTCTAAAATAAGATAAATTCTGCAAAGAGAGATTTGTTGGATTATTACTGAAGTGAACATTGTTTGTAAAGACAGAAACAGTACATTGATTTTTGTCATGATTTTTATCTGCGTGTTGTAAATTAACATTGTATGTTCCTGAGAACACTAGCAGAGAAATGAGATTTGGATCTTCTTTATATGGCTGCTTAAACTTACTATCTATGCCTTACTTGAAATACTATTTGGCTTTCTTATTCCCGACCAGATTAGGTATGCTGGGGGCAATTAATTTCTGGTTGTACATTGACCTTAAAAAGTGGTAAACATTTGCAATTGTGATACCACAGGTTCCTGCTTCTTTCCTGTGCTTTCGCTTGAACAGGAGTTGCTGGCAGTATATAAAATATCTTGGTTTCGATTTTGGTTTGTTCCAGTGTTTAATGGCATTATCTAAAGGGTACTGAGTTGTTTAAGCAAGGCAACAGAATGTGGTATTCTTTCCACCCTGGTCTGAATTTTCACATATAGCAAAGGAAGATATTAGTAAGTGACAAGCCTGGGATTGCTCCAAAAGGAAACCAAAGAGTCAAGTGGCACAGTGCAGGCTGAGCTGTACCTGCTGCTACTGTATAGCCCCAGCTCTGCTACTGTGGCAGAGCTGGTGATATTAATGAGTTATGGCAAATGGTATTCTCAAAGGGCCCTGTCAGAGGGTATTGGGTAGCAATTAGTAAGGTTCTAAGTTATGATCAGATTTTTTAAATTATTATTATTGGTACCAGTTTCCAATTAATCAATATGGCACAAACATTTGTTCTACTATTTCTTCTTCTTTCTGATAGAGAAATAATTAGTAACTAATTTTAATGGTAATTATTATCTCAAAATCTTGTGTTACAGCTTAAGATTTGTCATATCACTCATACGCTATAAGAAATAGGTGCTAACTCAATGTTCTTCTTGTTCTGAATGTTTCTCTGAAACCGTACTTAAATTGTATGAATTGATGTGAGTTTGGTGTTTTTATGTTTATTTCTTTTGATCCTCTTGACTTCACTGGTAGTTAGCAGATAGAGGTCTCAAATGTTCAAAGATCCTTTGTTTTCTGAAGTTAAAAGTGATGTTAGAAAATATGTTTCCTACACTTCTCAGTGTGCACGCACATTGCAGAAACCACAGAAGAACAAGGAGTCTTGTTTTATTATGCCTGTATTTTTGTAAGATCCATCTCCTTTCCTCCCTGAAAGTGGTACACAGCAATAATCTAGGAAACCTACACTCTAGACTGTTATGGTAACCTTGATGTATTTATTTCCCTATTAAGGGAAAGACAAACTTTACCCATGCCCTTTGGGATTTTTGATTTTGTTTACTTTTTTCCTCCAATGTGAAAATTTTCTTGCAAACAGATCCCACCATCTGCTTTTGCTTATTTTAACTAATCAACTGAGAGATGTTACAGTAGACTCCAATAGAATAACCAGAGGCCTGTATGGTCAACCATGTGGCATACTGGCTAACAGCCAGCTTCTGCCCTTATTAACAGTCTTTGGACATATTAATCCACCTTGAGAACTAACTAGATGAACTTGCTGTTGGAAATAGCTTGTTAGGATACTGATTTTTGCTGAAACTATTCTGAATGAAAAGTTGTTATCCACTGTGAAAGCAGTTGCCTAGCAGAATTCTGAACACAGGAACAAACTATTCTGTACTGTCATAGAAGGTATGTTTCATACCCAGTCATAACTCTTAGATAGATGATGTTGAGATATGAGGTACACCGAAATTGTTCAAAAACTGAAGTTTACATAAATTGCAGTAAATTGTAATGCATCCAAAAAATTATCTAATCAATAATATTTGCATTGATATATTTTAAACAACATTAATCACCGTGGATACATCTGATGTTAGTGCAGAGGTTGCAAGTGCTTCAGTTGAATTTCCACTGTAAGTGAGCATTAATTACTTTGGCTAAAGGTTTGTGCTAAGGATTACTTAGAGACAAAGTAACAAAGTGAAGAGTAGAATGAAACTTTTATATATTTAATTTAAAAAGTCACATAGGTTTTGCTTTAGAAGTTGACATTATTAAGGAAGATTTACACATGCAAATGAACCTGGAATATTTGTTATCTTAATGTGAACATAGAGCAAATAGGTTACTCTATCTTGTTGCTATGGTATCTGAGATATTCTGCTTTACTCTTTGCTGGTATAGCCTCATCTCGAGTACTCTGCAGTTCTGAGTGCCACAATATAAGAACATAAAACTAATAAAGAGCTTTAGTATTAGAGGAGGGCTACAAATATGGTGAAGAGTCTAGGTGGTGGGATTTATGGGAAGCAGCTGAGATCCCTGAGTTTGTTCAGCCCAGAGCAGAGGAGGATGAGGGGCGGCCTAGCAGCTCCTTACAGGGAGCAGAGGGACAGCACTGACCTCTCCTCTCTGGTGACAGCAATGGGGCCTGAAGGAATGGCATGGAGCTGGGACAGGGGAGGATCAGGCTGTTCGGAGATGATTCAGCAAGAGTTCTGGGCAATGAACAGCCTCCCCATGGCAGCAATCAAGTCTCCAAGCCTGACAGAGTTTATGATGCATTCAGACACTGGGTTTGAGTTTTGTGTTGTCCAGTGCAGTGCCTAGAAGATGGTCTTAGTGATCCTTATTGTTGTCTTCAAACTTGGGATGTGCTCTTAAATGATTCTATGATTCATTTTGTTAAGTTTACAAAGTGCAGTGCCAGAAGAGACATATATTAATAAAACTATATTTTCACTTTACTTTCATGTTCTGGAATATTATGCCTACCTTCAAATATTACAAAAAAAAGTTTGTCTCTACGATACTTGGTGTTTAATTCAATATTATTGTTTTCTGATGTAGTCTGATCACAGAGACATCAACTCAACAGCATTTCATTGGGAAAAAAAAAAAAAACAGAAAAAAGAAGAAAAAGAATTATACAAGAAAGGTCCATAACGAACATCATTAACAAAGACAAAAACAAAACAACAACAAGAACAAAAAACTTTGTGGGTACTTACACAGTTCATGTTAAAAGGAAATATGCTGTAGCTCTGAAGTGTTTAGGCACTGTCTTTATGGTAATTGCAACATTTTTTTCTTGAAAATATGATAATTCAGATAGCAGTTGTAAATTTCATTGTTAATTTTGTCTTGAACTGCTTCAGTACTAAAAGTTCCTGTTCAGTGTTCAAGACAATGGCAAAGATTGCCATATTTAAATAACTAGTGTATCAAAGCATATATAATTTTTAACATTCTGTCAAATCTACTTTGTCTAATTCTAGAGTGATATTGCTTTTCGACCAGCTGGGTCTTTCAGTGGCCTTTGATGTTATCAATTAAGCAGTCCTTCTTGATCAGTCTTTTCTAATCCCCCATCTTGCAGCAATTAATGTTCATGTTTCTATATGATCAAATCATTGCCTTTCACTCTTCTACTCAATTTTTCTGAATAACTTTATTCTTTCTCCACATAATACTACATAAACACAAATGCCAAAAATGTTATTTCTTGGATATTTCTTCTATAATATTAATTTTGAATATTTTTATTTGTTTAAATATTCATAATCGTACTTTTCATGACTAGGATAATTAAGAAGCTCAGCTTAATCTTAACCCATAATACTTTCAATAATTCAACTCTTTCAGCTTTGGAAATGTGGGCAATGGAAGTTTGTCTAGAAATCAAAATAAAGATTATGTGAGGAATGGTGCTTGATAAGAAGGAAAACCCAGGGAAAACATAAATGAATAGTGGCAATGTTTTCTTGCAAAAATGTTTTAGAAAATTAGTGATTTTCATGCATTTCTGGAAGATACTTACGATGTTCAAATTCTGAGCTTGTAAATGTAAATATTCATCCTGAAAACCTGATTTTTAAGGACTCCAATCAGAGAACAAACATCCTGTATAATTCATGTACCTAATCAAAGCTAACCAACACAGCCTGAATTTCAAATGTCAAATGTTTGCAGTAGACAAACAACACACAATTCTTCATCTGTGCATATTCAAAGAATCTCTTAGTGAATCAAATACAAGATACAAAAAGAAGTGATATTCATCACGGCATTTACTCAATGAGAGCTACATGGACAGCTGCATTACCATGTTTCTGGTATTTATTTCAATTGATCAATATTGCATTAGCAATTTTTCCTAATTCTTTTCGTGTTAACAATTTCTAATGAGGAATATTATCCTGCTAGCAGTAAATAGGAGAATTAGAACAATCTTTCTTTTGAAAATAATCGCTGCCTAATCTCAGGAACTTGGATATCCATAGATCCAGTCTTTTCAAATATATTTTATTTCTCATCTGATATATTAAAATTACAATGCACTCCTTTACTTTGGAGTGCTTTTATCTTAGTTTATCTGTCTTGATTTATCCACATTATTCCTATTGTGTCTGTTTACAGTCTAATTTCGATGTCAGTCTATTTTAGTATTACACCACCCCTTACATCTCTGTTAGTTCTTATAAAAACATCCCATTGATTTAAAGATCTTGTTACTTACCAGAGTATGTTATGATTCTCTGGCCTCTTCACACTCCTTGGTGGTGACTTCAGTTAATTGCATGATTACCAGATGATAATGCTGTAGCATTAAAATGAATTAGTATGTAATTACTGCTATTCCCAAGGGAGGTGGAGTACTTAAAGCAGTACCTGTTATTTCATGGAAAGCATGAACCAGTGTATTTCCAGTGGTGTTCTCAGATACGCACAGCTCTTGCTTTTAGTGGTGTGTCCATGGTAAAAAAATAAAAAAAAAATACCCTAGATGATATTTGGAGGTATCTGAGAGACATCTGCTTTGGCATCCAAGGTTAGTCATGCCAGTTCTAGGCATCTTTTGATTTTTAAAGGTATTTAAATAGAAGTTACTTAGTATGGTCTCATTTGCACTGTCTCTCATTCTCTTTGACATTTGTTTATCAAAAATATTAACAAGATTAAACATTGTAGACCCTAGTACTGAGTCACCAGGAAATTGCTTTATTCAACTAATTAATTTTAGTTAACCTTACATATGAAACAACAGTTTGAGCAGTGTTTCGTATCTTGAACTCTAAGAACATAATGCGAGCAGACAGATGCATAATTTATTGTGATATACTGGTTATGTCTTATTTGTTCTGAATAACTTGCTTTTAGGAGTCTCAGTGTCAAGGTGTTCTTATGCAGGACAAATGGGGAGGAATCCTGTCTGTCTCAAGAGTAGTCTACTTATGCCTATCATACTTGAGGATCTGCACACTAAAGCAGGAAGCTAAAGGGAAAATAGTTTGTGTTTCCTTTTCTAAATATCATGGGTATCATGGTTTATTGCTGAAGTGTTTTGTCATGAGTATTTATTTCTTATGTATGCATTATGTAGGAATAGAAAATATAAATTGATAAGGTGTAATCCTAAACCCTAGGTCCCTAGGTATATTGTTTTGATATGCATCTATAGAATCATGACAGCAGGATCCATTAAAAGGCCAAAGAACAAAAAATAAGTGAGAAACACCAAACGGTTTACTAATACTGTGCAGTGCTTCTTTGGAAAAACACTAAAAGATTATGCTCCCATATCCTCTGGTTTCAGTACTGAGTGTCAGCTTTGGTAAGGAATGCAGAAAGGATACATTTCTGGATGCATAGGGAGCTGAATGTTGAATTTTAAATAGTCATTATCCAGAACATCTGAACCCTTAGTTTGTAAAATCACTTTGTGAATGTTATAGAAAAACATGATAAACTGAAAACTGTAAAGCACATAGTCATTTTGTGCTGTTACAGATAATGTACATGAAATGCACAGTGCTAAACTGTTAGTAATAATGGAACAATCTTGTCTGATGTTTTCACAATGCATTTGAGATGTCAGGGCATCCATAATTTTTTTCTTTCCCTATGGATCCTAAATGGGTGTGTGTATATATATATATTTTCAGTGTGTGAATTCATATAAATATGACTGAGAAAAGGCAGTAAGAGAAATAACACAATACATTCACCCATTTCATAAAACAAAGTCCTGTGGAAAAGCTTAATGTGCTGGAGGAGAAACAAAATCAGAATTTCATTTCTAAACAAAAATAAACAGAAAACAAAAATCTACACTTTTGTCTGCAGGAGGAAAAAGGTGGAAAGAGAGCTGATTATTTTCTATATGTGCTGCTATTTTCTGTAGCTGATTTAAAGGTCAGAATAAAATGCTTAATCAATGAATGCAGAAATATCTAAAAGGACGCTTACCTATATGGGATCTGACTGTCACATTTATATATGAAATCCACAAAGGCTTAGGTAGATGTCAAACTATTTTTTTAAATCATTTTACTGGAGTTATGATTAGGAAAGTTAGGCATGCAAGTACAAAATATATTTATAAGTAAAAGCATAAATGAGGAAATGTTTATATGTAAGGAAATAAATTACAATTTTGTGACACTTGTTTGTTTCACCAACAAACATATACTGATTTCTCTTCTGAGTGCTATGTTCTTAAACTGTCCTGCACTGAGGGCAATAAAGAGTTTACTACGCTTTGAGCTTATTCTGGAATCCATCTTTGCTGGGAATTCAACTCAGGAATCCCAAATACTTTTTACTATCTCCTCTCTTTTCATACTTAATTGGGTATCTTTTTCTTATGTGAACAAAGTGATTAATAACTTTTCAGAAAATAAATTTATATGAATTTACACACACATATATACAAAACATTTTCAATATATAAAGAGCTTGTGCTTTCTTTTATGTTCTTGTGCATGTGTGCATATTATATGAATACATATGTTTGTACACCTTAGACTGCTTAATCTGAACTTAAGAAGCCAAGTTTATGTGGACATGGCATGCAGTTTTCATAATTATTAGACCATTGAGGCTTGAGAGTTTTATGATAAACAGTCTTTTTTGGTTCTTATCACACTGATGCTCTGATCACATTGTGCAGCTGATGCTGGGATTTTGTATGCATGTTAGATTGCTTTATCATTTTTATCAGTCTATTTTTATATCAATGGAAAGAGTTTGAATGCATTTTAGGAGTGGCACAGATGGGAATTAGCAAACAAGTGTATAGAGAAATATCATAGCATTTTATAGGTATAGATTCATCTATCCTGTCTGAATCTCACTGGTCCAGTTTTCCTTCCCCATAGCATAATGATCATAACAGTCATGTAGTCTGAAAGGGCTTTTAAACTAGAAAAGAACAGAGTGGTGTTTTCAGAAGTTGCATCTCTAGCCTCCAGATCTGTCACTAAACTCACCTGGGATGAACTGGATACCGAACAGCAAAAGCTTTGTAAAGTACACAGAGCTCAATAGTTGTGCCAGTACCTTAAGAAAGCTTAGAATCAGGTATCAAAGGGCTATCATGAGAAGGGGATCAATGGAAAGCTTCCTGCTTGCTAAGTGTTTATTTTTTCACAAGCATGTTTGCTTTGATGACAGGGTTGTTAATGTTACCACCAATTAAATAACTGTAATATGTAATTTTGCTTTCATGCCTTTGTTGAACTTTTAGATGTAAGTGTAAAGTTAAACAGGAGATGAGAGTCTCCTACTATTTTGTGAGCACGTAGGCCTGACAACAAATAAGTTTGCCAGTGAAGTCTAAAAGTCTGATGGGTAGACTAAAGGGAAATTATAGTTAATAAGGGCAAATTTACATGTCTACTTCTTACAGTGTTCAGCTGGACTGACAGTTGTGGATGCTGCTTTTTTTTGCACAAAATATTTTAATGACTTTGCACAGAAAACAGTGGAGATTTTCTGTTTCAGATGAAACTTTCTTGCTAAAATCAATCCTTTGCTTCTAAATTACACCCAGCTAGGTGTAACTGGGGGTGGGGTGGGATGTGGAAAAAGATGCTGTTGAAGATTCATTGTACCTACAATAAAATGCATATGAAGATCATGTAAAAATCCTTTCTTCTCTGAGGGAATATTTCCAAGGTGCTCTATTTTCTCACTGTTATATTCTGTTAGTTCACAGTGCCACGTACAAAGCAGATTTATGCTGTAAAAGGGGCAGAAGGTAACAAACTTAATGGCAACAACATCAAGATGAAAATCCAGTTTTGATCAAAGATACGAAAAAGAAATCAACAAAATACCCAATGGAAGCAAGCAGTAATGTGAAGTTCAAAAAATCTGAGGTTAATACACCTCCAGGCAGTAGCCAGCTTATGGATTTTGAAGATTGGCGGGCCCAAATGTTGCTACTCATCATAGTAACTACTGCAGATAATGTCAGAATTTTGTAACAGGCACTGAATGGGGGTGGGGGGAGGTGGGGAAGGAAGGGTAAAAAGCAGACAGAGGAAATAGAAAATTGCTTTGCAATTTCAAAAACTACCTTTTATGCTACAAAAATAATACAGTTTTTCACACGTGCCTGTTATGTGTTGCAGCATAAAATTTCAGAGATGAAAAATAGTTAAAAGCAGATGTTCATTTGCAACTGACATACTAAAGGAATATACAATTTTTTCCTTTTTTCATCTATTAATTAATATAATAAGCAGCCTATATGTCTATTCATTTTATAATCGTTGTTTCATTTAAGGAAGAGAAAGTAGGGGGAAGGAAAAAAGATCAGAAAAATTGCTTTCACAAAGGCAGCTCAAAAACAGTCTTCAGCTCAGCATTAGATAACGGATTCAGCTTTCTGGTTATGGTAGCCCTTGACAATATTTTTTTTTTTTCTAACATCCCCCTTGCAGCAGTGTTTCTGATTTTTTTTTTTTTTATTGTTATTTTATTTTTGTTGTTGTTGTTGAAAACAAGCTTACCAGGTATCTTGTTAGATCTTTGGTTTCTTGATGCCCAGGTAGCAGACTGGACCAAGGTTACTTATTTAATTTGTGCTTTCCTAGAAGTGATTTTCTTTTTCTTTTAATCCTCATTCTTTCCCTAGATATAGATATTGAAACACTGGCATTTTGTTTTTTATTTTTTTAAATTTCTGATGCATTATGCTAGAGTGCTACCACATCTCTAATATTGTTTTTATATTCACTGGGTGCCTACATAAGTGCAGAGTGAGTTACTTATTCCTTAAATTTGGCATCTTGTTTTACTGGAATCAATTAAATGTTTCCCTTAAGCAGTGGTGGCAGGGGCTTAGGTTATCATCTTGTTTTGCCTTACTGAGTATCTCTGTCTAGTGTGCCATCATCTGAACAGGAGTGTGATTATATCTATACAGCTGGTACCCCTGTTCAGAACTTTTTATCTTGATCCTGAACTGCTCCGTAAGTAGTTTTAGACAAATAAACACTTGAATAAAATGCCTTACAGTAGTGGACTATTGATCCTAGACTGATAAGTTCAGAAACCTGTAGCACTAGTGTTTTGATTGCAGTTTGGAGATGATTTGGAACTAAGAATTTTTCATAAGCTTCTCGGACTCCTCAACTTATACTCCGTCCTGGCATTTCAGTGCCCAAATTTGATGAACTTGAATACTTTTTTCCATCTTTTTCCTCTGGTTTGCTGTTGAGATACAAAACGTGACCGTTGAAATATTTTCTGCTAAGCATACTTTCATTCTGAGCTTTTTTTTCCATAGATCATTCTCATATGAAATTGATTTTTAGTGAGATAATATTTAAAATATTGAATTTTGTATCTTTTCAGTGTTTGGATCCACTTTGAAGTTAAAAAAAAAAAGTGGAAAAAAAAGTAAAGGTTTTTTTTTTTTAATTTGCTACTTGTTACTTCTTTCATCTGACAAAACTAATACATTTTAATTATGCATCTGTGATGACAATAATGGAAGGAAGTCATAAACTAGTAAAACTTAAAAATCTGTATCAAGTTGTTTTCCTTTGGTCGGTGTCAAACCTCTAACAATAACAATTAATTCTCCTTGGCTTACATGTGGAATATTTACATTTTGTACCTAGACAGGACAGGTCTCAGTCCTCTGAGGCAAAGCTGAGATGTAGATCATTTGAATTTCAATTCTGAACTTTTAGGGAATTCAACAAATTCCTGTGCTGTATGTTCCTGATTGTCACAAAATGCTTAAATATAAATTGAAATTCCTCTTAAGTGAGAAGCTCTGAGAAAAGCCTTGAGCAAAAACAATGACTCATGCGATATACACCTACACTACCTGAGACACTTTCTACTACTTCCTAGGAGTGCTAATATCTAGTCTTCTGGCTAGGGCACTGTGTATCTCTGACCACTGACTAAACTATGACTTGTGAATTCAACCTTGAGCCAGGAAGGGGTGTTTGACATTTGATAGCTGGTGGATGAGTCTTAGACTAGCAATCAGTGTAGAAACTGAGAAACATTCAGGACTGAAAATGTCCTGTTCTGTAGCATTTCTTAGCACAATATTTATATGTCTGTAGGCAGCTTTTCCAAGCCTATGATATTTGAAAAAAAAAAAAAGTTTGCCTTCAAGAGCAATATAAAATTGGTTTCAAAAACCTGGAGATGTTAAAGGTTACTTTGGGAAAAACCCAAGCAATTTTTTTATTTTTATTTTTTTAATTCTACAATGTTGAGAGGTTTGCATAGGACCAAGCTCCCAGAACTCTTACATTAAATGTGTATAGGTGAACCACAGCACTTCAGCAGGAAGAGCATTTATTTTTCCGCTGGGATTCAAATCTCCCACTAACAGATCTACAAAGAGGTAAATGCCGTTACAACCCTATAATCTGTCTCATCTAAAATGATTGTGTTTCTGTAAACATCATCAAAGAGGTTTCTACTTGTTCAGCAGCTTGCTTTTTTATTCTTTTTCTCTTACCGGTGTTGAGACCTTGAAAAATGTGGTGCAAATCTAAAATACAGAAATAGAACTGTAATTTTAGTAGAAAAAAACCACTGATGTTAAATACAAATTAAGTAAACCTCTAAATGTATTTACGCTAATTAATTAAAACAATGGCAGATAAAATCACTAGTAGCACCAGTAATTTTTTTCTTTCTCTTCCATTCTTTCAATATGAGAAAAATACTTTAGTGACCTTGCTTCTGGTTAATTTACTATGAAAATCTGTTTTGTCAAAGCATTCTGCCCTTCTGTCCTGGTATATGTTCCTTATTGGTAAGCTGCAGTGGAATTTTATGGAAAATCCTAATATTGCTGCTTGCATAGCACCTGTCACTTGGTATCTTATAATATAAACCCTACAGATTCTCTTGGAAACCTAAACAGAATACAGATATCTGAATACAGCAGGCATGTTTAATAATCTGTAGAGACTGTAAGTTTTCAGTGTTACTGAAATGTCTTTCAGCCTTTTAACAAAGAAAAGAGTTTGCAGTAAAAAATCAGATGCAGTCTGAAATTGAAATATTTTCTTAGAATTTAGTCTAATATTAAAGTACATTATGCTTTTATTCACCAAATAGTCCAATGCTAGAAATGCTAAAAACCTGTAGAAATCAACATTTTAATTTTTAAATTTTATCAGTGTATCTAAGATATTTTTCAGACCTTACCACCTTGGCTTCTAAATCACAGAGCAGTCAGTTGTGCCTTCTGTCAAATAAACTGAGAAAAGTTTGACATTTTATGAGCTCAGTGCTTGTGCAAGACATCTCATTTAGAACACTTAGTAAGATCTACTCTAATCAAATCTAACATGTGAAACCTGGACTTGCTGCTAATGGTCCAAAAATAGACCAGACCCTTCTGGACTACATTTCCCTACAAAATACTCTCCTATTGATGTTTTCTTGAAGCAACTGCTTGTCTTTGTCTATCAGGAATATCAGATGTCAGTTTGGGAGGAATAATTATAAGAAAGCTTGCATTTATAAAATTCAGTGTTAAACCTGTAAATTAGCTGTCAATGTATGCATTCTAAATCTATGTGAAATAAGCTTTAATAAGATACATGCAAATTCCCAGAATGCAAATCTAAAACTGTCAAATTGTTATTTCAAACCTTCTTCCTTTTCTCTCATAATTTTGACTCAAGGAGAAACAGTTCTTTGCAAATCAACAAAGTCTCAAGGGGCATCAGGGTGTGGAATACAGCTGGCATTTACATGGCACCACAGTGAAGCATCTTTTCTGTGCCAACGTGTTATATAAGTGATGTCTAAGAAAAAATGAAGCAGAGAGAAGGTGACGTTAAAGGGGAAAGTGTGTCCTGTATACTTACAAAATCAAGATAGTACTGTAGAAAGTACAATGAGAATAGCAACTGATTGTACCCTAAAATTATATACCAACTAGGATTCCAATTTAGTTTCTAAGGTACGATGCATGAAATGTCTCTGATAAAATCATTTAAAGTTTTTTATTGAATATAAACTTCTCATGATTCAACTCAACCTGTGAAGTATTCATTTTTATTTCATGAACTGCGGAGATTTTTTTTCATGTGACTGTCTAGAATTGAAGGACCAACTAGTAATATGCTTTATGTCACCAGAACTCCATCAGTCTTCAGAGAGTTGTAGTTACAGAAAGTTGTAGCTTAAAATATCTTGGCTCTGACTATGCCTCATTATCCTCAGAAAACTTAAAGTGAATTAATGAATGAGTCTTCCTTTGCTGCAATGCATTTCCTAGAGTCTGTTTTTCTAGTAGTAGGTAGTATTGAACTTGTTCTGGTTGTTTTGATGTGCATAAAGTCTTGCATTTGATGGGTTTTGTATCCAAATGAATAGAGTGAACCATGAAGCAGCTTTCATTGATTATATGCATTATACACACCTCAGCTTAACTTCTGGAAATCATACATCTTGAATGTGATTCTGCTAAATGTCTGAGTATAATGTTGTCCTTGATGTAACTTGCAGCTAGATATATCTTATTTTTAAAGGTACTGTGTTTACCCCTTATCTAGATATTCATACCTGGAAGAGGTACATCAGATAACCCCGATCCCACTGTTCCTATTCTTGATTGCCCAGTTACCACAATTGGAATTCAAGTGGTAATTTTATAGTTCAGTTCCTCTCAATTTTAAAATATTTAAGAACTGTCCCAGATAATGATCATCTGGCATAAAACCTTGTCCTGGGTATCTATAAAGTAGAACTTCATCAATGCAGTGTTTTTTGTGGTCATCTGTGTCTGTGAATTCCTGTTCTCAGGAGTGTTTTAATTTAGTAGAGCATACAGATCTTGAATGTCTCTTATCTTGGGTTATTTCTATTTAATTTTTAATCTTTTTCAATTTCACTGACGTGGAGAAGACTTCTTATTGTTATGTTTCTCTCTACCAAGTTTGTAAATCAGCTTTTAGATTGTTTATACTGATAGGTGATTCTGTTAGTGCTGTAGGGATGCCAGGTTTACCAAGCTACTTACTAGCAGTTGCAAAGAAATTTGAGACTGAAATTTTCTCCGAAGCCTTGTTAAACTTTCCACTGTTAAGGTCAGGACTTGAACTATGAGGAGCTATATCATTACTGAAATGTAAGTCAAAGTGTTCTAATGGTGTTTGTTCTTCTCCCATGTGGCAAAATTCAATGACACCCCTTTGCTTCATACATATTTCCGTGTCTGACACTATTTTGTCAGACTGCCCCTCTTCTGCTATCTGTCACATGGAGAAAAAAGAAAGTAAAAGAATGTTGGTGGGATGGTTCAACCTCTACTGCCATTCCACCAGTATCCAACTCTGACATCATGTGCTAAAATAATAAAGTAGGAGGCATTACTTTCGGAGTAACCCTCAGATTTGAATTACAGGTCAGATATGAACCAGTTGTGTTCTGACATACGTTTGGAATTTAAATAAACTTTTTCATTGTTCTACTAAAATAGAATTTGCCGGAAAAAAGACACCTAGCATCTGTGGTTAACATTTTTTTTCTTTATAGTGAAAACAAAGCAAAAGCAATGAATTTTAGCATTTTATTTAACTTTTAAGAAGCTGTTTGGCTTTTTATAATGTTCATTCCAATTTTCAACAAAGATTTGTTACTTCTGTGAGAATATTGGCATTTATTTTGTGCACAGTGTCACTTTTTTGAGTATTTTAAAGATATAGCCTCAGTTTGAAAGTGTACATCAGAAAGTTGTGTAACTCAATCACGAATCATTCTGTATTTATAAACACATAATTACTTTTTTCTCTTAATACATTTTAAGTTGTAGTTTAGGTATGCTGCTAATGTATCCCCTTAATTTTGTAGTTTCTGATACCTCTATGAATTTCAAAATACCATAAAGCATCATTTATGTTCCTCTTAAACACACAAAAAACAACTTCTCAAAATATGAACCTTCATCGCTTTATTGAAAACATACAGAATCTTCACACAGATTTAAAAATGAGAAGGTCCCAACTTCCATCTCATCCCCAGCTTTGTGTTTTCAGCTGTTCAGTTTGTGTTGGTTCCAGCATTCATCACACTGCTGGAACTGCTCCATTTTACTGAGGTAGAGTTTACAGAATGAAGAGCACCACAATGTGCAGCTGAGAACAAGGGAGATGGGAGAGCACATAAGCCAGCAGTTAAGATTTGAAACTGCTTATCATCTTACCTACAAAAGTACAGAAGTGATCTAGTAAAAAGGTATTCTGTTCTGGGAGCAGACCAGTGTAAGCCACATTGGAAGATACAGCTGTCCTTTGTATATTTCATGTATCTTACACATCTTCATGTACTTCTGTAGATCTGCGGCTCTGTAAATGTGTTGTGCAACTTACCTCAGATGGCTGTTCTCTAAATAGTTATGTGTGGATCTTATGTAGCTTCTCAACACAATTGCAGTTATTGTGCTTGATGTGTTTGCAAAGTAGTCCTGTGGTGTTTTTTGTTGTTGTTGTTGTTTTTTTCTCTCTTTTTCCTGCCCTTGGGATGAGATGTAGGTAGAAGTAGAGCATTTTTTCTACTATTTCTGTCTAAATACAACTGTATGAAGGGAGTATGCCATTAACAGAATTCAACTTCTTAGCATGTATGGATTCATCTTTTCCAAAAATCCTTGCTTTGAGGTACAGAAATACAGTATGTGCTATAGTCTAATTTAACTGCAGCTGCATTGTCTGGGTAGCAACCTCTTAAATTCTAAATCAACCTAAAGATGCTATAGATGCTGAACTCTTTTATGCATGGATTTGTAGTTTTTAAGTCTAAAGAATGCTTGCAGCCTTTCAAGAGTGAAGTGAGTCCTCCTCTCTTCACTATCTGTTTTTCCCTGCAACTGTATCCACCCCTCTTGCCACATTGTAAAACTCGTCTTCTACATCCAACTTCAATCGCGAATAGTTCTTCTGCCTTCTACCTAAGGGAATATGGTACCCAGCTGAGTACAAATTTGTCATGCAACTCACTGTTCTGCAGGTTTCAAACCATTGGCATCTGGGGCCTCCCTCTTTTCACGTGAAACTTCAGTTGTGTTACCTTCTTGAATTCAACAGGTGTTGTCCAAAACCTGATACACTGAAAACATTCAATTTACGCGCACAGTGTGCACTAATTATTCTACTTCTCTCTCCCCNCTAGTTGCATACATGTAGCATTTATTCAAAATACAGTATCCACCTGTTCCTTGTGATTTTTCTGAGATACGTTTTTTTGGAAACGTGCCCAATATTGCAGCAGTATGAGAACATATGAACATAAGCATATTACCAACCTGAAGAAATGTCAGTTGCTTGATTATGATCAAGTAACTTTTAACTAGTTGAGTAATCAGTAGCAGAGAAAGAAATAAAACCAGAAAATCTGTTTTAACTCTGTAGTGCAACTTCTGGACAGCTTTCTTGAAATTAGTTTGAAGTGCTACCTTACTGGAAAAGTAGTTTCTTATGAGTTCATAAAGTCAGTTGTTTCACTGTCTTATAAAATGCACAATCTATCAGATATTTGCTACTCCTTCCACAAATCATTAACATGTGAGCTGAGAGAAATGCTCCTTTACTCATTACTCATCTTTGTTTTTCTTTCCTCTACTCCTGCACTCCTTCTTTGATGTGATCCAGTATCTGATTAATTTTAGAGAATGTCTCTGGAGGGATCTTGAGGAATGTTGCCTTTGCAAAGTTTTTGGAAAATTAATGAAAGCATTCTGCGATCTGCAAAGCTCTAGATATACTTTGAACTGTTTTTATGTCTTGTTTTTCTTTTGAATGCTCATGACTTTGATATTTGGTACTGACAGAAAGTACAGACTTTATAGGTCTCTAGATCCCATGGCTCTAAATTGCACTTTCTGAAAAAAATGGCAATTTCTGTACAGAACACAGAGATTGAATGCAAGACTCTAATTCAGCCTTGGTTTTCTGCTGATGACATGAACCACAAGAGCTTGTTGGTTTATGAACAACAGCAACAACAGTACACAGAGACTGAACTACTGCCTGTATATTTAAATGATTGCCAATAATGCGGTGTTGCCCACAATCCAAAAATACATATACTTTCCAATTTATTGTAAATGGTTAAATTAAGGCTACTCAAAGTGAAGCAAATGAATTACCTAAAATCATAATGGCTGTCTAGTCTTTTTATGTGAAGTCTGGGAAATGCTTACACAAATGCATAGCTATTTTAGACAACAAAAAATTAAAATCTTGTTGGCACCTTCTCTCTGCTCTCGCTTCAGCTGGAAGGGAAGTTCCCAAAAAGGAAATCTTTTGTAACTGACTAGCACTGCATATAGCTGGTACTCAACTATCTTTCCTCTAAATATCTTTGACACAATTAGAGACATCATAGCAGCTGTAGCTAAAATTAGAGCCATTTCAGTAACTCCATGAAGTGACATAATATAGCAGCTCCTTCAGTGAATATTCTTTGATGTATTCTTTTTGCAGCTGTCCTGGGGCTTAGTGATCAAGTATCATTTGCTAAATGCAACCAAGTTCTTAAACCAGTCATCTTCTTTGTACATCCTGGCAGTAGTGAAGGAAAAAAAAGTTGTTTGCATTGCATTTTATCATTTTCAGCTCAGAGGGGTAACCAATATGCATCAGAATTAGTGCAGTTGACCTAGCAGAAAATCATATTTAAACTAGAATTTCATAAGAAAACAATGAATGTTATATAATTAACACAGCTTATCTATTTTTTCAGTATTATGTGACTCTTAGCA
Organism: Odontophorus gujanensis; assembly: GCA_013399175.1. Classification (NCBI taxonomy): domain Eukaryota; kingdom Metazoa; phylum Chordata; class Aves; order Galliformes; family Odontophoridae; genus Odontophorus; species Odontophorus gujanensis. Next base: position 88,744 of record VXAB01004884.1, read on the forward strand.
TGTTATGGGTGGTGAGTCATATTTATAGAATGATAGACATGTTGCTTGCTTAACTGTTTTATTGTGTCAACAAAGCAGCCAGAAAATAGGAAAAAAAAATATTGCTAATTGGTAAAAAGGAGAATTAGTAGCATAATTAGATTGCTTAGAACTTCAGAGCTGAAGAATCAGTTTTATTTTAGCTTTTTAAGTTTAAATTCTTTTCTCTCTGATTACAAGTTAAAAATGAAACATAAAAAGCAGAAGATAGGTAAAAAAATCTAACAAAGTAACTTGTAATTCAACATCCTTTATATTTTATTTTATATGCACTTGGCATATCTTAGAATAAATAAGGGAGATATGGCTTATTTCTGTTAAGGTGATATAACTTGTGCATAAAAATTCTAAGTAACTACCAGAATTATTTATTATCACACTTCTTCTTACAGTGTATTTCATATCCAGAAGATGCTAGTCCTTCAGAGAGCTCAACAGACTCACAGAGCCATATGATTAGAGGTTTATCCATCCAATAGAACATAAAGGGTAGCCCAGCTGCAATATCTGAAGAAAACAAACCTATTTTCAAGTACCTCCATTATCTCATTTAAATTTCCATCCCCTTAAGCTTAAATTTATATTCTACTTGTTGCTCTTTATTTAGAGTGCATTTTTACTGATACTGTAGGTATATTTGAGTTCACCTTTATTCTTAATTTGAAATTTAACTCAGATCTGTGCAGTAGAATATAATTGTTAGTGTATTTAATCAGGAAAGAGTAACAAAACAAAAGGCTTTTTTTTAATTTATGAGATTTCTCTGACAGAAAATAGTGACTGAAAATAGTCTAGTGACTTTAAGTTATGTGTACTGAATTTCATATATAATATGTATAATGTACATTTTATATTTGATTGAGGTGAATCTTGGGTTCTCCTCTAGGGCTTACTTGTGAATAAAATCTTCCAGATGTGGATCCAATATGCAATGATGTCACCTCTATACATCTTGGAAGTACTAACAGAGAGGCATGAAATGCACTTTGTCATCTTGATGGAGTGTTAAGTGTAGATCCTAATCACAGAACTCTTGTACTATTCATTTTTTGTTTTAACAGAAACATCCAAGTAATGATCTCATCAAAAAGCATAAAAACATTTTATTGTATCCATGACAGGCATAACTCCAAGCCTGACCACAGTCACAACATCACATAGTTTTGTAATTTCTACAATAGGTAGATGATGTGTAGATAGTTTCTGTCATCTACTTTATGGATTTCATTCAAAATTTCACAGCTGATGAAATGTGGAAGTATTTGGATTTACTTCATATGTCTGTTTAGTAATCTCCTAAAATATAGCAACATTTCAAAACATTTTTTCTGGACATCATTAATTGTACAGGAGCTTTTAATACAATGAAGAAAGCATAGCCATGGAATCACCTGATTAAAAGGTTCCAGATGTTAAAAGCAAAGGTTACTTGAGTGGCATTTCTGCAGTGAAATTTCTGGAAATGGGACACTTTTCCTACTCTTGAAAAATAATTATTTGCTTGATAACATTGTAAGAAATACTTTGTATGTTCCTTCATTACACTGCTAAATACTAGAGTGCTGTCTTACCACTAGTCACGCTAGTCACCATTATACTAGCAACCAAACAGGCCTTGGGTATACTGGTACATGTGTTGAATGAACAAAGCTTTATTAATATTATTATTATTTTTTAAAGTATCTTGATGACTAGATAATAGGTTCACCACAATCTTGAGGAGGAATGTCAGGTTGTTAACCAAATGCATTGAAACCCACAATTACCCCAAACCCATAAATGTAAATAATGCATTTATTTCTAATATGCAAAATAAACCACATATATAAATTTATGAAAGGCAACTGGGGAAACGAAACAAATGAACAAAAGCTGCTGACACCAACCAAAAAAATAAAACTCATGAACTACTGCTACCATTTATTTACTCACGTTACATCTGTGCCACTTTCTTATCTCTTTTTCAGTCAGCTGAAAAGTAATTTTCTGAACAGTCCAGACACTAGATCATATATCCTGTCATTTTGCCCTCCTAGGTGGTATTCATTAATGAAAGACATTTTGTTGAAATTAAGCTTTTATACTTAATGATCTTTTGAGACTTCTCCAGGAAGTCTGGATTTAATTTTTCTCCTCCAAATTTATTTATTTATTTATTATTCAGGTAACAGTCTGGAAACTCATCAACTAAAATAAGCACTCATCATTTTACTGGACAAGTTGTCATATCATGAACTGAACTGATAACTTACTATTTGCCTCAAAGAGCCGCAATATCCTTCCAGTGTCTCTTGATTCTGTTACAGAAATGGGCATAATTGATGCAAACAATTAAATGGAATAATACACATTGTTCACTCTTCACTGAATCTAGATATGACAGTAATCAAGAACCTTCTGAAGCAACCACAGTTTTGAAGTGCTTCTTCTGGGCATTATAGCACCTATAGGTCTCAGTCACGAGGAAGGTGTTGTGCTGGCTGCTGTAAACAACAGCAAAGAAGGGTATAGACTATTTCTATAGGTATAGATTAAGATATGCATTTATATTAATGGATAAATATGTATGTCAATGAAACATTTTATAGCTTTTCAGCAGTAGGATAGGAAGTATTCTAATTGATCAGAAACTGACAAAGGAGAGATTAAGGGAGAATTATGAGGTGGTTTTTGTTCAGATTTCTTTTTTTTTCTTTCAAAAACTGAAAAACATTAAAGTAGAAAGATAGCAAGGTAGAAAGCTTGAAAGGGTGATTTGGTAAAATTAAAATTCATAATTGGGCAAATATATCATACAATCGGGGAAAAAAAGCAGTACCTCAATATCAAGTGAATGGTGACAGATTCTACAAACCATGGAAAGGTAGCTAGTGAAAGGAAGCAAAGTCAGTTGAAATGATCAAAGTAGCAAAACATTAAAATGATCTCTGCAGTATGTGAGAGGAACAACATTTTATTTTCCAAAGGCCAGGGAAAATGATATTTCTGTAATTGAGATGAAAAATGTTGAACATTTGAAAGGGAATATTATCTGTTTAAATTGAAATGAAAGGCCATACCTTAAAAATGTTATGCAGAAAACAGTCTATGTATTCGAGTGACAGGCAGTGTTGTGGTGTTATAACTGAAAAGAAAGGTACTGGGGAAGCGAAGTGAGCTGGAGTGGTGGAGAGAGGAATAGATGGATAAGAAATTGTTGTTTATTTTTCCCAGGACAGATACAGTACAGGAAAAAATGGGGAAAAATGCTTATAGTGATAACAGTACCAGAGAGCAGACCACTGTGCTTGAAGAAAGCTCTTCAGTTCCAAGCAGCTTCTTCCTCATTGAGTTTATGCCTGATAATAACAGACATATTAAAAAATTGCATTATATAAACTAATGACATACGCAGACATGGAGACTAACCAGAACTGTCATGATAAAATTTGTAGAAAAATATAAATTTGTCAGTGTAGGAAAGAGAGAAGGAAATATTCTCTTTGCTTTCAGGTTGAAAACTGACCAGATTTTTCTAGGGGAAAAAAAAAAAAAAACCACCCAGCAAAAAATATTTCTTTCTTGCTGTGATTTCAGGTTAAAAATTCATACATTCTGTAACACTATATTACAGTCATTTTTAAGAACATAAAAAAATTCCTTAAGGTGTTTGAAGGTTTTTTTTAAAATAACATAGGCCTTTTTGTCTATGTTATTTTAATGTATTTTTAGCACCAGTCTCTACCTTGCATTTGATAATGTGTTCTGCTTGTGTTAATGTCAGATTGAAAGAAAAAGGGCAAGATTTCATGATAAAAAATGCTTGGGAATACAGCAGTTATCACTCAGTAATTAGACCAGTAAATTCATGCTTCCTTCAGCCACTTCCCATCACATATAAGCTGCTTGATGTGATTCTGGAATTAAAGTAATCAAAACAATACTCAAATCTAGAGAAAACATGAGTTGGTCACAAGTGAACCATATCACTCTTATAAAAGAGTACAGTTCTGAAATACTACCTAAGAGACAGAACTCTCAGAAAAGCAGAGTTTAAAGACTGAGTCTCTGAAATCATAGAATTATAGAATATCTTATCACCCGCTTGATCAGGCTGCCCAGGTCCCCATCCAGCCTGACCATGAATGCTTCCAGGAATGGGGCACCCGTAGTTTCTCTGGGCAAATCAGAGAGACAGTATGCCTCATTTTTATGTAAAAATTTTTTAATTTAATTTCATAATGAATATACTAATATTGCTAAATACAGAGTCTCAAAGCATAATTTATTTATTTACTTTTCTTATTTTCTTTTCATTTCCCTAATATATTTCAAGCAATCTTAGTGTAGAACATTAGCCCTAACAGTGCGTGGCTAATTATTGATATTTTGAGAAAGAATCCATGCGGATTTTATTTTGTTTTATTTTTTTATATTTTATTTTATACTTCATTTTCACTTTTAATATATATTGTATTATACATATTATTTTACTGTGGAAGTTAAGGAAATCATTTGAAAGCACTGGACTCATGTGAAATAACTCTTATTCCTTTTTAAATCATGTGTTTTTGGCACTAGTCTCTTCAGTTTTTAATAGGGAAGATTTTTTCATAGAGTCAAACAGTTTATTTTTAAACACCACAGCATTTTTGAAAGTGACAACTACATTGGTTTCTGCTGCACATAGTAAGAATAATCAGGAAACACTCAGGCTTCTCTTTTCCCTAATAAGACTTTTTGCATTTATTCTAAGACAAAACTTACATTTTTCTAGTGAAGCACACAGCTGTAAGGATTTGCAGAGTTTGCAAATGCTTAGATTGCCTTGTTATATAGAGACATTTCTGTGAACATGCAGTTTTCTCTGAAATTGCTAAAAGCACTCAAGAGGCAACTGCTCAACCTGCTCTTCCATCAAGTGCCAGTCACAGAACATTATTTTAGGCATAGACACTGATAAAAGGGAGACTAATATTAAATCTCAATGGTTTCTATAGAGCTGTAATTTTGTCCAATGCACGTGCAAAGTCATACATTCTAAGAGCAAATTCCAGCAATTTTTCATAGGAATTCTGTGTTGAAATATTGAAATGACAGAGTTTATAATCAGAGAGAATTAGTTTTTTGTATTGTAACATTTTAGCAATTTCCTGCCTTTTTATTTATTTATTTGTTTTATTTATTTATTTATTTATTTGAGCTGTGGAAATTTCAGTGTTCATTNTATTTGAGCTGTGGAAATTTCAGTGTTCATTAGAAAACTGAAATATATTACCAAAGTATTTGAGAAATGAATGAAAGTGATATCTGGGAAAAACTTAAGTTATGCCAAGTTATAACATCAGCTAGGTAAGGAACTTGTAATTAAGTCCAGAGTTGCAGCAGATATCTTTGTAATCTGAAACATAAGATATATTTTTGGAGATGTGTATAAAAAGCTTCTAAAATATGGATTAGCAGAACATAGTCATCATCCTCTTAAGTATGTGGTAGACCTTTCTAACTAGATGTAAAAGATATATTCCTTGTACTAAATGTCACAGTAGCTAAACAAGCTAAAGCAACTGAGTAACAAAGAATAAAAGTAAATGTCAGGGGATACTGTAAAGCTGCTATTTATTTATTTATTTTTCCCAGGGCTGCTTTAATGTCATAATTGTGAAAGTAAACTTGAGAAGGTTAGATGATAGAAACCCTAAGGAGAAATAAGAGCTCTTATAATACTCTTTAGTGTGCATGAATTATATGGAATATACTATTGTATTCTAGCCAGAACAAAATAAATAAATAAATTCATAACTACTGGAATAATGAAAAACATTTTGTGTTGTATGTTTCATTCTTAAAGTCAATGTCAAACAGAGGGTAATTTTGTTTTACACTGGCCATTTTGGCAGTATTCTCTGTCAGGATTCGCTTTGATTAGGAGAAAAGAGTGGACCTTTTGTAAGTAATTTAGGAGGGTGATCTTCACTACAGTGAGCTTCTAAAGTAACTGTTATTTTAATATTTGTAATAACAAGCATTTATAAAACTGACTCTCATCTCCTACTTACTCTGTGAATGTTAATTAGTATTTGACAAGGTCATGTGTTTATGATGAAGACTGTTGACTATGAAAAGCTGGTTTACTATGAGAAGTATATTTCTTCATTATAGTACATGATTTTATCATCTTATAATAATGACAACCTGAAGAATTATGCACACCCTTTTTTCAGAGTTGCCACTTATAAGTCTTGAAAAAAAATGATACAAAATTGGGAAAGGTGAGTGCTTCAAAAATTCTGTTCAAAAGGAACCTAATTCCATTTACAAGTGAATTTACAATTTTCAAGGTTTCAGTTTTTAAAAGAAGAAATTGCCTAAAATCTTTCACCTGTAATTTTTATTAATATTTATGTTTTGCTTTCAGTTGCCTATAGTTAAGACCACAAACATTCACTGGACTGACATTTAAAAGCTATCTGACGTTAAAACTGATAAACCCATTCAGTTTTGATTTCTTAAAGCACAGAGTTCAACTGCATAGCTTTGCAGAACAGAAACATGCATAGACAGATGCATCCACATCTTCTCAGCCACGTTTGTGTAGGTGCCTGCAGAACTGATCTGTAAGAGCAGGAAAATGGAGAGTAAGAACTGACTTTTATATTTAGGGCTGACATTTCTTTTGTTTAAATTTTTGTTTACTTGGCTTCTGAATTTTATGTTCATGGTATTATATACTTCTTTGTAACAGAAGACATTAAATTAAGCTATGAATAAGTAGTTACTTTACCTTAGTCAGCCAGATATGTGTAGAATCTCAACACACCAGCATGTATTCATAGATCTCAACAGAATTACACTGTTATTAGCACAGTGTAATTCTGATTTATGTACACAGGTGAACTTTATGGATCATTAAGTGGAAGCAAACTCCATGATATTTTAACAGGCTGCTACTAAGGTTACTGTAAAATGAGGGCCAAGATAGTAAAAAAAAATAAATAAGAAAAAGGAAAGAAGTAATGTATAACACTTTGTGTCTTTGCTTCTGTCATTTCCTACATTTCCTTTTTTAAAACACATTTGTGCATGTTGGGCTGTATCTGTACACCATATCATTGTACAATTTTCTCTTCTGGGTGTAGTCTATTATTTATTGTATTGAGAATCACAGCAGCTGATCTTAGTTGACAAAATATCATTAAAATTCTGTAGAATTTGTGGAATTTACCTATCCTAGAATTGCACAACCTTTAAAATGTCATAACTCTTTAGTTCAAATGTGGTATACATAGTTAGCAAAACTACGCAATGGACCAGAACAAAATATCATACTAATTAAAACTAAGACAGTTATATTGTGCTTAGTAGAAAGTTTTACTATTTCAGTCAACCAACTGAAATAATAGAAAAGTACATTCACTAAATTACTATATTGGTCACGTATAACTAATGTTATCTATTCCTAAGACTGCCTTTATGTATGTGTGTATGTATGTATGTATTTATTTATTTATTTATCTTAAGACAAAAATAGCTTCATATTTTATGCCCTGAATAACTCCATTTTAGATGCTTTCAGAATAATGCTTTCTTCTTTGCATTCACTTTTGTCCTTGTATACCCTTCAGGTTCCAGACAGATAGATTATTGCTTCCATCAGAAAAGGGATTTGATTAATCACCAGATCATATGTTTTATTCAAAACCAATGCCCTCCACACTTCATCCAGAGTAAATTAATGAAAAAAAAAATCACATAATTTCCACAGAATAGTTTATTAACTGCTTTTTTTTAGTTTTGCTTGTAACCTTAAAATGAAAATACAAATCAGGAAAGAGAAGAATTACATTTAGGGTCTTGATTTTTGTAGAGCGTGTTGAAAGGAAAACAGATTCTCTTAGAGAATTAACTGGCTACATAAATTAACCTCCACCAACAAAGCACTTGGAGATTTGAAACTCTCCTTGTGTGATTTTTCTCTTCCCCCACATCTTTGTCATTCACAGAAAAAATACTGCCTTTTTGATGTGCAAATATTAAACAATAGTATGCTACTAAAGTATATGATATTGGCGTATATGAAAAACACCGAAATTTCAGTTTTAATTGTTATGGATGTTCCAGTTTTGTAAACATAAAAAGTGTGATTTTGGAGACCTTGGCAGTTTATACATTGAACTTTGAGAGAAATATGATATAAGATGCAAGTAATCATTTGTAGCTATTTATTAATGGTCAGATTATATAACCTACTCCCTTTTTAACCTAACAATGTCAAATAAAGTCACCTTCCATAGCGAAAAGCTGAATATTACTGTGAATACTGACAAAATTACTCTTAAATAGTGCCTCTCAGTTACTGAATCATAACTTTTCCATTTGATAAGATATTGAGATAGATATTTAATCTGCATTCAATCCCAAAGACTGGAGCACTTCTCCCATGAAGACAGGCTGAGGGAGCTGGGTTATTCAGCCTTGAGAAGAGAGATCTCTGGGGAGAAGTTATTGAGGCCTTCCAGTACTTGAAGGGGAACTTATAAGCAGGAGGGGAACCAACTCTTTACATGGGTAGAAAGTGATAGGACAGTGTGGAACCACACAAAATGACCAGCCTATTTGAAACTCTATTAATGTAGGAAACACATTCTTGAGATCATTAACTACGGTTTTCTTAATAAAAAAAAGGACAGCTCTCCCACCATGTCCAAGTCTGAGCATTGTCTGAAAGGTAGTAGGCTAAATACTGCTCATTACAGATGTGTGACTGTGAACAAAAGGGACTGTCTACATCGCAATTTTGTCCATCTTTTCATTATAAATTGTTACTGTATAAAACACTGAAATTCTGGAGTTTAAAAACAGTATGTGAAAGCAAGGTAATCCTTAGAACTAAATATTTATCTTGTGTTGACTTTTCAAATACTGCCTGCCTAGCTTAGTTTTTCCATCCTTTTTTGTGGTAACTGCTATTCATATTACAAACATTGCAGTTTGTCCTTAGTGTAAATGAAGGAGACTCATGGCTACTCTTTGAGAAGTGGTTTGCTCAAATTTATGTGACTTTGTATTTGAGTATGTTACATTACATGTAATCATATTTTCTTTTAAAGTGAACTTTACCATTGTATGCTCTTCAGACAATAAGGTGTGGAATATGGAGTAATGCAAGCAAATAGTTTGCATATTACCAAATAGTACAGATCACTAGTGACACTATGCAATAGCAAAATTTTGTTGACACTTTATGATATTCTTCAAATTAGTTTCCTACATCTGTCAGAGGGGAGCTATTTCCTTGATTAGATTGTTGAATGATTAACAGTAATTACTAAATTGTATATCTATGATATACAATTGCTTTGAAGCTGAAAGGAAAAAAAAAAAAAGAAACTAAGTGTGGATTTCACCATTCGGAGCCACAGAATAAACAATTGATCTGATTTTATAAGCCAGAACAACTAGAGAGGCACCTTAGTTGGGAAGTTTAATAAGACAGACATATCAAAAGAGTGGATTTCTGGTTGGACTTGAAAGAAAGGGCCTAGGGGAAGGAGAAAGTGACAGAAAAGAGTCAGAAGGGGAAAAGCTTTCTCTGGGTTTGCTGAAAAAACTGGGTCAGAGAATGGATCAATTTCAGGAGACAGATGTTTTTCATTACTTTTTATTTAATTGATTATAATATGCTATTGATTATATTAAGTTCTAATTTATATTTTTGAGTAGCAGCTTTTTTAAACTGTTTTTACCCTTTTAACATCATTTCTAAGACTTTCTTGGCATGTGTATTTTCCCAAAGCCTTCACTTAAAGAAATCAAAAAGTCAAAGTTCTTCCCACTCCTTGAGAAAAGATAAATATACACATATGTATTTAAATATATAACAAGTTACCAAGTTAGGGGAATTCTTATTTGAAAACAGGATTATGATGGTTGAACTAAGAAATATATAAATGGTGTACAGTTTTCACACCACTTGGAGAACTGTATTAGAAAATGAAAATCTATTAAGCTAGAATTTAATTAAGGTGGCTAATCCTCCTGGTTGATGATGTTTTAAAAATATGTAACTAGCCAGTTAAGATACAAACTGGTCTATGGCTATAATTATAGCTGTGCTTAAAATGCATGTTCCATATACAAAGGTTTAAATATAGGTCAGTGTTCCAAATGAAGACAGTTTTCTCAAAATTTTCTTAAAAATATAGACAAGTGTATGATGCCTTTAGATTTGATTTGATTGCAATAAAATATATAAGGTTAGACAATGCTTAATAAATAAAATTCAAAGTTTAATTCAAAATGTAAAAAAACACAACAAAAGTAACTAACACACAGTATTGGACACAAGGGTCCAAAAGGGACATTTCAGCACTGCTATGATTTGGAGTCTTATTTGAAAACAAAATAGCAAATAAACTAACAAAATTTAATCAAGGAGTTTCATTTTAATACAATTGAATAATCTGTAAGTTACCGCGCAGTCCTACTTAATGCCATTTATTCGCTGTTACGTTACTTTAAGTTCATTTTTAGTATTTTCTAAAGACCAAAAGGAATCTCTGCAACAGTTTTGTGCAGCAAATAGGATGGAACACCAACAATGAGATACCTAAATTGGATGTCATTGTTAGGGCAGAAACTAAAAAACAGACGCCATCCTTACAGTACTCTGTAGAGTGAGTTTGTGAATGTCACCCAGCAGTCACACTCCCTACTCTAAACTGTCCTTTCAAGCCTTTGGCGAAGTCACTCTTCTATTCTGTCAGTACGTATTAGTAAGACAGGCAAAATACAGTAATAGAAATGAACATAACACTGACCAATTAGTAACTCAAGGGTAAAACTGTAATGTGATGTAAATTCACTCCATCAGTTCTGCCAGAAAGTTTTGATTCTGATTGCTATGAATAATATCACTGTGAGTTCATTATTATTAAGAAGCAAAATTATGAGCAGCCAGAGGCATAGTATGTCTGTGCTAGGTACCAGAGAAATACCTATTGCTCTCTAAATCTTGTTATAATTATTATTCTAATGATCCAGATCACTGAAATCAGGGATTTTAACCTATTATTTCAGAAAGTAAAAGAAATCTGAAAGCTGTTTAAAATGAAATATTTAGTGATGGCTTTGCATAAAAGAAATAGTAAATACATCTGTTCTATGCATTTTATTCCTAAGCTATTTATTTTCACTGAGGTGTCAGACTCCAGAGCAAAGTCACTTTTCTCAACTGCTTTTACACTGTGGCTTCTGTCTGATGATTTAGTAACAGTGGTTTTAATGTTTTCTTGTTGTTGCTGTTGTTTGTTGTTGTTTTGGTTTTTTTTCCTTAAAAATAAACAAAAAATCCTAATTGATCTTATAAATAGGTTGCCTAGTATTTTTGCTCTTTTACCTAGAGGAGGAAACAACAATTATTTTGCTTCCACTGAATTAAGAATGAAGACATATTTGATTTCACTAAAGCAGAATTAGATCCATATTTATCTAGCTGATCAGCTGAAAACCAACTGTACCAACAGAGATAATAAGCCAGATGGAAGGTAAACTTTGTTCTATCTGTTGGCAAACTAGAACATTTTGCTGAAAAAAATATTCAGTCTCTACAATGTACTTTTGTGTTGGTAGAGCTGAGTAAAACCATTTCTTTGGGCCTTCACACTAAATGGTAAGCCTGCTTAAAAGTAAGAAGTGTAGAAACTTTATTACTGAAAGGAGAAAAGCACTCAAACCTTTTGTAAATCTTTTAAAAATTGATGTGTATTTTTAATAGTCCTGTAGAAGAGAATAAAACAAAACAGAATATTCAGGGTGAGGCTGCAAAACAGAGATTTTGATATAGAGTTATTTTCCAAATAAGGAGAGAAGCAAGTTCATGTTTAATGCTCTATACTCTGAATTCCGCTGAATGAGTCATTTCCTCATTTTTGAGGATATGTCTGGATTTCCACTGTCTATTCCACCAGCCTCCTATCTCCTTGTTTGGATCCATGCTGTTTTTTCTCATAGCAATTCTTCTTTGATGTATACAGTGGAAGTTAATGAGCTCTCCCAGTACATACTGGTCTTCTGTGAAATCTTTGTAGGGTATGAAGAAGTTGGTTTTACTTAAAAGTCCAGCCGCATGTAGGCTGGGGATCTTCTGAAGACATAAAAGAAATGTTATGTATATGTACTCTTTTTTTTTTTTTTTTCCATTTGTATCCCTGGAAACTGTTAAAAAGCATTATATTTCGAAAATGACACTTCTACACAAGCAGTTCTACACAGTATTTTCTTCTGTCTCTCTATCTGAAGCTGACAGAATCCATACCTCTATTCCATGCCAAAGTAACTGAAGTTTTTTTCCTTCCAGAAAGGCGTTTTTTCTTTGATTTTGCTATGATCTTCCTTATCTTCCCCTAGCTGTTGTTTTTTCTGGCTTGCTTTGGTATAACTGCTACTTTTCATTGTCTGAAATCTTTTACCAGTTAACTTCCCTCAGTTCCTGTTTGCCTGCCTTATTCTTGTTTTACTCCTGTTTTGTTATGTTTCCTGCTGCTTAGCTTTTCTAGCAGTTGCTTTTCTGGGTTTGTTCTTGTCTCACTGTTATTTGTGATTTCTGTTAAAAGTCTCCTACTGTTTAACTACCTCAAGCAGTTGTTTCTGGGTTTTATTTTTTTCACTTCTTGAATTTGCTGTTAAAAATCTCCTACTGTTTATCTTCTTCTAAATATGGCTTCGATAGACAATTCTCCTGAGTATTCAATGCATTCAATATCTTGACAAAATTTTGGGCTGAATTTAGAGGATTTCTACACATTGATCTGAGCAGGAAGAAGAGAGGTCTGATTCAGTTCTTAAGCATTATCTAGCAAATACATAGAAGAAATTACTTTCTGAGTGACCTATTTACTTCCATGGAAACTACAACAGATAGAAAGAACACAGCAATACTACTTGATAGAGGTAAAAAGCAACATATTTCAACATAGTCGCTATCGTTCTCTATGCATTCTTGGTGGCAATGAGCAACAGCTTTCTTGCCCTGCTTTTATAACGGTGCTGCACTGTTATGATCACCACTGCTGAAATGCACTACCTACTGCGTGACCGTGTCCACATCCACTATTGGGTCTCTGTAAACAGTCAGAAGGTGTCAATGAACGCAATCTTTTCTGCATGAAGGAATTCAGTGACACACCTTTACTTCTTCCACACTTCCATGTCAGATGCCATTTGGTCAGGCAAGCCCCTCTGCTGCCTTTTGTCACATGGCAATAGAATGTAAAGGAATATTGTCAGGAAAGTTCAGCCTCTACTGCCATACTATGAACGTCTGTCTCTGACATCTTTGGCCAACATAATAATGTAGGAGGCATAATTTTCAGAGCAGCCCTTAAATTTCCAAAAGTAGAATCTAAAGAACTTCAGATTAGCCCATGCAGTGGAAAGTGGCCTTTCTTTGGCTTTTAGGCAAAGTGTCTAGAGAAGAATTCTTCAGTAATATACTTCAATAGAATAGAGTGCTTATTTTCTGTAAAATATATTGGAAATCTGTGAGCTTCTGTAGTTGGAGTGCCAGGCATTTAGAATTTTAAGTCACTGTTGGTGTTTTATTTTGGAGATTTAAAATCCTTTTTTTTTTTTTTATTGATATTTAACAATAGAATGTTCACACAGGATCAAATATCCATTATTCAATTTACCAGATCATTAGAAAGAAAACAATGAATGAGACTTCAACATCTCTTGCTGGCTTCAGTACATCTTTGCTAGCTTGTTTACTAGGCTGAAGACAGCACTATGGTTCAAGAACCAATTTTTAACGCCCTTGTAGCCTACTGCATTCTGATAACTGTAACTTCAACTGCAATTCCCATATCTAAACTGGTTAATAGTTTAATTGTTCAGAATTAGGCTTTGTTGTTACTGTTTATTTTGAAAAATATTTCAAAAGGTTCTGATTTCATTATAATCAGTAGTGAAGCATGTAATATCAAAAATTTCAGAGAATATTTCATGTTCCTCTTGGTGTCATTCTAGTCCCTTCTTAACTTGTGTAGAAATAATCTTCTACTGTAGCTTCTAGGACACTATTCTTAATCAAATAATTGACCAAAGTTAGAACTAGTTGAAATCTTTCATATTCCAATGATGGTTGCAAATCTTTAATGAAAGGAAGTTCTTTATATCGCAGGTAGTATTTCTCTTTCCTTCATCTTTCTAGCATGGATGAAACCCCCTTGCCTGGCAAATCATGAAATGCTTATTCTAAAAAAAAATCCAGGATTTATTTGCTTTATAATTATGAAAATGTGAAGTAGTTGCAGAAACTGCTAAACTTCTAGAAATCTTCAGTCCCAACGTATAATTATGAATATTTAAAACTGAGAAAAATTTTAAATGCTTTTAAAAGTAATAGAATAAAAATATAGCATTTTTTTTCTTGCTCTTTTCATTCATAATATATTCTACCTGCAGCATTAAAACATATGTTTTTATCTATTTATTTATATTTTTTGAATTTTGCAGAATTCAGCAAATTTTATAAATTGTTCACATTCATTCATATGGACTTTTTTGGACTATTCCAGTTCTGTTTACTGCGATCATAAGTAGAACACCCTTAACTAAGCAAAATAGTACTTACTACTTGTTTGGTGTGCAATATTATAGATATAGATATTATAGATACACAATTTTATTGTATGCGTGCAGAGTAGAACTCGTCATACCCGTTCCATTCCAGAGACTAATTCTTCTTCATAACCAATCTACTATTGGCCTCTTTCTTTTCTGTAATTGCATCTGATAACATTTAGTGGAGGTACTAAGGATCCTAATGTCCCAAGGGTTTAGGGTATAGTGCTGTAAAATTTCAATTTAGCCAATGATTTGTCAGAATGTATTTTCAAAATAGATATACAATTTAAAAAAATGCTATTTATTGCCCTCAATATCTTTGAGGAAACACACACAGAAGTGAAGATAGGCAGTGATTCAGGGGAAGAAAATTTTGTATTTGTGTTTGTATTGTCTTACTCACAGCATGCTAGTAACCACACCTATAATGAGTGAGAATTTGAGAATATATGCTGAATGTGTTTAACATTTTGCTATTTTATGATGTTGATAGATCCAAAACTTTGATTTGATAGGGAAAATAAACAGTGAGGAGGAACACAGGAAGTTTCAACCTTTACTGCCATGCAACCAAAATCTGCCTCTGACACTGTGGGCTGACATAATAAAATAGGAAGCATTACTTTTGGAACAGCCCTCATTTTATTATTTTTAATCATAAAGTTTTCAATGTCAGGGTTGTTTTTTTTATTTTTAATTTAAAA
>VXAB01004885.1:0-14286 GCA_013399175.1 Odontophorus gujanensis
CTCTGACTGTGCAGTGAGGTACATCCTGAGCTCTGGGAACAGGATAATGGAGAAAGCTTTCTCCAGTACAAAAGAAACAATGACAGAACATAGCCAGTCCAGCAATGGGCCTCAAGAGCAGGCTCAGGGAAATCTTTACGGTGTGCTTGAATACCTGACATTAAAGGAATAAAGGAATGGAGCCACACTTGCCTCAATTGTATCCTGAGACAAGACAACAAATAGCATGCCCAAACTAAAATACAGGAAACATCACTGTCTGTTGCTTGTTTTCTTTTGTTCATAGTAGACATTTTGAGTTGATTTGTATTTATATGTGCATGTGTGGTGGCATAAAAATATCAAAAAATAATGGTATTTTAGGCTCTACACCTCTAGAAATGGAGTTCCTGCCTACTAAAGGGACACTCTTTCTCACTTCCTGAAAAATTATTGCTTAACTGTCAATGTTAACTGTCAATGGTTTACAGGCCAGTTTGGCCCAGTTCCGTTACTAATGGGGCAGGGGGCCCACGAACTCACGCCCTGGGAAAGGGGGAAAAGGGAGAGGGTAGGGAGATGGGCAAGATTTCAAGACAATGAAAAGAACTATGTGCTTTAAAAAAATAATTAATTCCTACAGTCAGATGAGAAGAGTCAAAGTGTTAATAAATTGCGCATTTTGCAATCTGTCAAAAAGCAACATTTTAAATATAAAATACTAAACTAGGAAGGAAACTAGGAACATGAACACAAGCTTGCTATAGCTAATGATCTAAAATTGCTCATTGAGTAAATAGGTCAATACTGCTGAGTCAATTCAGTGCTTGTAGAGTGAGTAACACATCCTCCTCACTTACAAAGCTCTCAGAACAAGACTGACCCTCTAAACCAAAGAAAGTCAGTTAGTTAAGACATGTTGGTTTGCAGATGATGGCTATTGTTGGCTCTGTCTAAGGCTTCTGAATTAACTCTTGGTCACCAAAATGATTTCCAGAGTAACCTTGTATGTTCCTTTGAAAGTACCTCCCCTCCTTCTGAGTGGGTTTAAAATTGCTTTATAAAATGATAAAACAAATAAACAACAAAACCAAAAAAACACCACCACCATGAACCACCTTTACATCAAGCAGGAACAAGCAAACAGAAAACAAGATGTAATAAGAAACCCAAACGTTAGAGTCATTACAGTCAGGATTTTCTCTTTCAAAAAGTCTACCACTCATTTTCTAATTAAGTGACACAGTTTCATCTTCAGGGAGTTCTACATGTCAGCAGAGAGTAGTTCTGTGAACATCGACTCCTCCAGGTTAATATGGCCACTTATTTGGAAGACTTATATTCTTCTGCCTATCAAACATCTATTCAATTAAGTTTTCCTCACTGACTCCCCCTCTCTCACCTCTTGCCCTTCCTTCTGAAGGGCAGCAGGCATGTATTCTCCTGCATCAGAATAACTCCTTGTGGAATAGATCATACCTGGAGTTAAGGCATAGCTAACACTCCAATTAAATTCTGAGTGAATTAACTTCTCTCAAAGGCATATTCTCACAACCTTTGTTACCATTGTAAACTAAGATGCGGCTCAACTAAGAATAAATGACACTGTTCTGCAAAGATCAGTGACGTCATGAGCACGCTACACCAGATCTATTTCTTCTTAAATAGAGTCAAAAGGGACAGAAGACAAGAGTAATTATACAGAACACCACAAAAATTTCCATGTGCAAGGATAGTCGTGTTGAGCTTGCTTTTGCCTAAACATAGTCATATTTCTTGCAAGAAATCTAGTCATTGAAGGGATATTAATCACTAGAGGGAATCTCAAAGACAGAATAAATTGCTAGTTATGCCAATGATTTCTGAGTTCAAGTGGAATTTTCAAAAAAACTGTATCATTTATAGAACCTGGTTAGAAAGTATGACTGACTAAAAAGCACAGGATCCCAAAGAAACTAAGTTCTTATTCACAGTGACAAGCACCTTTTTCATATATGTTGCCTAAGAGGCAATGTCCCACAGCGACAACAAACATTCACATTTGTGGTCAAAGGCTCTATGTTGCAGTCAATGGTTTTATGTCCAGGTAGAGACCAGATAGAAATGGTGACTCTCAGGCCTGTCGAAGGGCACTTCTCACAACACATTGTGATCAACAACCTGGATAGCAGGATTGAGCGTACCCTCAGCAAGCTTGCACATGTCACTAAGCTCAGCTGATTCAACAGAGGGAAAGGTTGCCATCCAAAAGGAACCAGGAAAAGCTTGAAAAGTGGGCCCACGTGAACCTAATGAGGTTCAACATTGTCAAGTGTAAGATGTTGCTCCTGGGTTGGGGCAATAACTTTAAGCGTACAAACTGGAAGAAGAACTCATTGAGAGCAGAGCTGCAAAGGACTTAGGGGTTCTAGTGACTGGAAACCAAACATGAGCCAGCAGTGTGCACGTGTAGCCTGGAAGGAGCTCTTCTGAAATGGCTCCAGGGATCCTTGTGGATGTTTGATTAAAGATAAGTCAGCAATGGACCATGGAATGAATAAAGGCTGATATTCCACCAAGTTGTAACAAAAAAAAGTCGACTAACTTTAATGAATTCACCTGAGGACCACCAAGATAATCATCCTGGGGATGGAGAAAACAGGACATATTCAACCTTGAAGACAGAAAATTCTAGATTTTCAGTACCTACAGTGAGGCTATTAAGAAAACCAGTCCAGGTTATTCATGAGGATATACAGTAAGAGACAACGGCCATAAGCTGAAAATGGAGATCATTCCAACTAGACAAAGGAGGGATAAAAAAAGCTCTCATTTTGAGGACAACGAAGCATCAGAACAAACAATCCAGAGAGGTTATGAAAGGTCTGTCCTCAAAGATCTTTTGGGCCTGGAACAGAACGGCCTGAATTGACCCTGAGATCCCTTCTGACCTGAGCAGTTCAGTGATTCTACACATTGCAAACAAATACATACATAAAATCTCCTTAGAAATCTTAGCAAGAAAATTATTTCTGTATAACTATTAATCAAACCTCTGTCGTGCTAATAATGTTGTCTTTTCAAGTGTCTGAACAACTGTTCCCTGAACTAATGTGACCACAAAAATAGGAGAATAAAGTTACTCGTTTATCTATCATTTAGTTTGAAGAAGCTATTTAGCAAAAAGCATCATTAATGTCGTATGAAGAGTAGAAACATTTGAACCAGCAGCAAATACAATCAGCAGGTTAAATTAACTGCTAACTCTCACATGCTGTGTAGCCTGGTAACTCAGAAAATAAACAATCTAACACACAAATACATCCTTACTCAAAAGGCCAATAAAACAGCAAATAAACTAAATAAGAAAGACTTTTCAATGATATTCTCATTCCACCTGAAATATTATTATTATTTTTATTTTGCCTTGAGGGATGCAGAAAGGATCAGATAACAGAATATCTTGAGTTGGAAGAGACCCACATGAATCACTGAATCCGATTCCTGGCTACACAGAGGAGCACAAAATATATATGAAACCCAGCAGGCTTGATGCCTAGCAGATGAGAAAGGAAAGTAAACTTTGAAATGCTCATTTTAATTAAAACTGATTATCATCTCTTTTTAATATTTAGCACCAACTTCTAAAACTTTCTATCTACAGCTGCTTAGAACATTGCACAGTTCAATGCTACATCCACAGATGTTCTCAGAACATATTTGAGGTTATGCTGTATGAAGATAACATACTCTAGCTTACTTAGATGCAAAAATACCAAACTGTAATAATTAGGAATAGTTCACATCAGTGCTATCTAAACTGTAACAATTTACTCACATTTTTCAGGTGCCTTAAGGTTAGTTATATGCAATTGCAAGTTCAGAAATAAAATATACTATATGCAAACAGTAATTAATCATAGAAAACAGTAAGATTCACAGAAGCATAAATAAATGCCTACTGACTTAAAATTTCATCCTTATTCTCACTTTTCCCAGACATCCCACATTTTTCAAGAAATCGTCTAAAGGAATCTTGCCATCTCTGGGCAGAGTGAAAGAACTCTGCTCTGCAACTTGATGAGAAGTATTCCCATTAGAAATCAAGACAGAATTTACCTGGCTGAACTTTTACATAATAAAGAGACTGAAGAATAGTTGGAAGATGAAAAAAATGTCACCACATTTGCTTGGTGAGTGTTGTGTGGGAAAGATATTAAAAAATGATTCCTGAACTAGTACTACCATTTCTAACATTAAAAACTGCTTCCTGGCAATCACTTTCATTAGAAGGAAGCAAAAACTGCTAGCAGGAGTGATCCAGTCCTGCAAGGAGAAACTCAGCTGCTGCCTCAACCACTTGCTCCTTTTCATAGAAGGAATAAAAGGCCTGGAGTCAACTTGGCACATCAGCGTGTGAAATCAATTAGGCTGCCCACACACTTAAAATTAGACAGTTGCTTAAATACTGCTGAACTAGGCTCAAACAAAGGCAAAAGTGAGAACAAAAGTCTCACTTGTGCAACACGCTTGGTTATCTAAATCTAAATAACATCCGTTTCTTAGGTGCTACTTAGAAAAAAGTCCTCCCCAGATATCTCTTGAAAAAACTACAGGAGTTGCCTTTTTCTATGTAGTATTTATTATCTATACTTCTTCCAGGCAAGTAATGAAGAAAACCGATTTTTCTGTAAGTCTTTTCAAAAGGCAATCCAAAACTAAGCACAAAAAACCAAGAACATAATTGCATTGATTAAGCAGAAAAATCATTCTAATAATAGCCTGATACACTCATAATTGTGACTGTACAATTCTGTACAAAGTAATGAAATAACAAATAATAAAGATCTGTTAACAAGAGGAGAAAAAAAACAGAGTTTGGAGGACGGTCAACATAGGCGAAACTACAATGTAGTCCTGGAAGACACATTTGAAACTCCCTGTCAGATATAGGATCCTTTTTAATCCTCCAAAGAAGGTAGATGTTACATTCAAGATATCTCCAAGCAAAACTAATTCTAACCTCACAGTACTAAGATCAACAATAAAGGTAAATATAAAAAGCTAATTTAATGTAGTTTATTCTTAATCCAACTGGAACTCTGCTAGCAATTTTCTTGTAATGTAGATGTTTTATATACAACTGAAAGGTAGAGGAGGAGGTTTGAGCAAAGAATTTCATGAGGACAGATTTCAGCAGAGCATAATTAGATTTCTCCTAACAAAAGGCTTTATTAAACATTGGTACGCAAAAAAAAAAGCTCTAGGAACAGGTATTTAGTAGTAAATACTAGCAACTTGGTTTCAATATGAAAGGAAACGTTATATCACACTGTTTAAAAATATCATTGGACAATCTTTGTTTACTACATATTTAGGAAAATGTAATTAAGAGAGCCAGGCTCAAAGACTATTGCTTTGAATTCCAAAAAATGTTCTTAGAATTGTACTATCCTCCTGCGCAGACATAACACCATGTTCAGATAAAAGATTTTAGCTCAGAAGTTGCAATGTTGGCCCAAAGGAAGAAAGCAGTACCAAACTGACTCATTTGGATGAGATGGACTTATATAAAAAATAACAGAGAAGTTATACTTGTCCCCAGACAAAAAAAACACAAACAAAAAAACTTGGAGGGCAGGAGGAGGAGGGGGGGAGGAGTGGAGGAAAAACAGTAACTACAATGCACAGACTCAATTTGAATACCTAGATCAAATCAGCACAAGTCCCTACTAATGGCATTTAAAGTTCCACCTCCCCCCCAAAAAAAATAAAAAAATAAAAAAGCCACAAAACTGAGCTACAGTAACTTTGACTAAGTGATTTAACTCTATAGGAATTTAATTCATCTGTATGATAGGTAGAGAGGTTAATTATACAGAAGATGGTTGCAAATGGCAAATTTGGCACCTGAACAATGTTTCTGGTGCATGCAAGAAAGCCAGAGGAAGTAGTAGCAGGAAAAAGCAAATAAACTTGGCTTTTATATCACTTCAACATGCCAAGACCAAATACATTGTTAGTGAAAATGGCTCCCTACTCTATTAATTTAAATACCAGTTGTACCTTTCACTGAAGTACACAAATTCAGTCAATACAGTAGTTCAGACACAGATTACAGAACCAATGACTGGAGTACTTTGTACGCCCTTGCATTAAGTCAAAACCCACTGGCCCTCCAAAGCGCAGTTTATCTTCACAAACAATGGTACATCTATAAGCAAAACTATTGAACAGCAAAGTTAATAATCAGCAGCCAAAGAAAAAACAAAAAAAAAAACAAACCCAAAAGATCAGTAAAGGACTTCTCAGTAAATTCATTTCAAGAAGCTGTTTGGACTCAGTCCTGAATTCTTTTAAGTATATTCAGTAAAGTCAAGCACTTTTGTGCAGAGATAGCAGTTGACACCTTCAGTAGGGCTGATGATCCTTTATACTTAAATGTACACAGTATGGCATATCCTAAACAGGATTAAAAAAGAATTGGCCTCATGTAATGAACTGAAGCCCAAAGATAACCTGACTTTTTTTTCCAGAACTTGCCTCCCTCTACAGCCTTCACCAAAGGACTTCTCTCTCAGACAGAGGAGGAAAAAAAAAAAAAAAAAAACCCACAACAACAACCAGCATCTGGGGATTAAACTCACTATAAGTAAGTTGTGACAATACTCATATAAATGAGCTGACTCAGAGATGCATCCATATTGCACCTTCCTCTCCCTTCTACACCCTCATAAGCTGTGACTTCACAGAGAAGTCACCACAAAAACCACTAAGCTTTGTTCAAAAAAAGCCTCCTCTACTGTTCTGCAAAGCAGAAATCATTTTCAAGGAATCAGTGAAAAAAGAACGTATACCATTTGTTGGGTTTCTATCACATTCCCCAGTCAAAGCACAGCAGCCACTTAACTGATCTCTTACTTTCAGGTAAGAGCAGAAAATAAGCTATAGCAAGGAAGTGCCCTCAGAAAGACCTTTGCACCAGACCAGGTGGAAGATGAATCCCAGCTGCTGTCATTTTAACAATTATTGAAAATTTGCATGTTATTATGAATACTGTTTTGTTCTACAATGAACAAATCATGCTTACATTCTTTGATAGTGAAGTAAGTAAATTCCTGCAGCAGTGATGCAAACAGGAATGGTACAAAGTAATTTTACACTAAGTAACACTCATCACAAAACTATTAACGTAAATGACAGTATTAAAGTCCCTTGTTAATTACCTGACTGTAAAACTTCTAGAGCTTTAAGCTGACAAATGTTCTCAATGGAACAAACATAATTAATTTGCCAGGAAGGAAAAATAAATGATACTTTAAAAAATATATTGTATTTCTATATAATGATGCAAATGTCATTTTTCAAATGTCTGCTTCCTCTTTCCTATCCTCCCACAGGAATAGAAAGCAATCTGAAAGAGTTATAGCAATGTTTAAGCAGCAGATATAAATGTAGAAGTTAACTTTACCAGACTTTAAAAACAGACAATATGATGGATAAAATGATATTTAGAACTAAAATAAAAAGAAGTCTGTAGTTATTATCTATATATAGAAAATATTTCACTAAAGAGAGATCAATTTGTATGACCACTAATCAATCTTACAAAATACTAAAACAACAGAACAAGAAAAATAACAAAAAAGGACGATATACTACTACATATTCTCATTTGATTTTAATCTTTAGTCAGCAAAAGATGAACATTCAACTATAAAATCATTGTTGTTTTTATGGTTTTTATTTTTTTTAACTATATTTTATTTTTCTCCAGAATTCTGACGTAACAGGACAAAACAACATACTTTAAAAATCTAGTGGAAATGGAACTAATTCAATCAGCAGTATTTTTAGAGAGCCTGTGAGAAAAACAGAAGGCAATGCATGCTGTTAGAAAACTAGTGACACAGGATTTTCTTTTAAATAGCAACTGGTTATCCAAATATTTAAAGTAGGCTATTAATGGATAAGTTTCCCATAACAGAAGCAAACCTCGTTGTTTGCCACATGACTATTTTTTTTTAAGGACAAAACAAAAAAAGGGTAATTCTGACATTTTATTTAATAAAAGATTACAGGAAGATATTCTGCATGCCTTACATAGAAAGAAAACAGTATTATCAGCTTTTCCTCCCCTTTTCTACGTTCTTCTCCTGCTTCATACTTTATCATGTTGGCAAACAAAGTTAAGAAAAGCTCCTACTCCTCTCTCTCCTCTAGTGTTTCCAGAGAAGTCTGACTTTTCATGAGCCACACCGTGAGTAGAACAGGTTATCTTCTTTTTCGATCATAAGCATTCTCACCATTTAAATTTTTAATAAATGTTCAGCATAGCTTGGAAAAACGCACTGGGTTATTCAGTCTACCAAGAATTTACCAAGAATAAGTTATCAATCATGACTATGTTATCATGGAATTGAGCTCTCAAGTCCCAATACTCTAATGCTCATGGCTTCCCAATTGTCATTACTAGCAAGTCAACCAGCTCATGCTGAGACATGCTTCTCTCAGGAGAATACTCCCTGACAAGACAAGATTATACCTCATTTGACCCCTCTCCACTCGGAACACTTTTCCAACACATTCCCAGTGAGCTCTGTGTCTTCAAACACTCTTCATGCACCCTTACACTAAATCTCATGGCGTGTAACACCTGCCCTTGTTCTCATACTATAAATAGACAACTTTAGCAGTCTTAACATTATTTCAGTTAGTCTACATCGCTCCTACCCCAAAACAAAAACCCAAAGAAATACCAGAAATAATCTTCATGACAAAGGAATACAAAGAAGGCCCTCCATACTGTTCGCTTTTATGTATAACTAACAAAGACAAAAGGCACTATTGCTATTAGTCAAAGCCAAGAGTAACAGTTGAAAGTTCACTTCATAAATTACTAGCAGACAAGAAAAAACCCTACTCCTTATTCCACAGATAGTAATTATTTATTAACATTTTGAGACTCAAAGAAGCAAACATTAAGACTGAACTGTGAGCAGTTATAAGGTAATACATAACCTGCCTAAATCACTCAGTTGCTCCTAATAAGGTATTTCAATACATGCATTATCTAAAACTCATAGCAATTTGCAGAAGGTGATACTGGTTTGGAGTGACAGCTGGATTCACAAATGCTTTGTTTCATCTTGATGTTACTTTAAACATAATGTTTGCTGGTAGACGGAACAAGACAAAGATGCTGATGAATCCAAAGAACTAACAGAGTATGATCCTCCCTCCTTTGCTTTTGCATCTCTTTCCTCAGGCTGTTCTTCTGACACACTGTGTTTTAAACATCAAAGGCTCTTTCTATGCCTGCAATGACAATTTTGAGACTGAAAATATAAAACCAGCACTAGCAGAACATAAGGAATATTTTTGCCCTTCTTTTGCATATTTTCTCCCCAGAGTTTTCACATATACCAATGTTGTGTGACATGAAGCACTATATTGAATGTCACAGTGCATGACAGAGTTACATAATATTCATATTTGGAAAGTTGCTGTGCCTGTGGCATGAAACCATTGTGGATTTTTACTTTATTTTTTTAATCAACACAAATTCAATAGAAATTTGAAGTAAAGATGGTTATTCACACAGAACGCTGTGAACAATGTACACATCCTGATGCACACCAACTCAGCATGAAGATTGGTGTTGAGAAAGTGTGGTTAAATTATTCTAGCTGGAAAGCAGGGTTTAGGACTCCTGGATTTGTTTGCTAGCTGTGCAGCCAATTGTTTTGTGACCAGAATCTACAGCACTGTATTATACTGTAAAGAATCGTGCAGTGTAAATATAAGGGTTAGAGCACAACTTCTGACCTGATGCGAAAGCATATTCATCTGAATGAATATGACAATGAAAATTTGCTAGCTGAAAAAAAGAAAAAGTAGTTAAAAACATAAAAACTCAGGTTGTGTGAAGTGACCTGGGCTTATTGTTTCTGAAGGGAGTCTCCTGATTCACGCCCATGGCATTTAGAAATGTATACTAGTAGTTTTCATAGAATAATTCTGGTTGAAAGAGGCCCCAGCAGGTCACCTCATCCAACCTCCTGCTCAAAGCAAGGTCAGCCATTCCTTAATCCTTATAAAAACCTATTTACCATTCCCTCAAAGTTAGGTTATCAAGAACATTATGAACGGTTTAGTAACCTGATTACAACGATGAATTAATCATGGCTGAATTTTGCTAATCCAGTTACAGTCCTCTCAAAGAATTCAACAGATATTTGGATGCACACTACAGTTGCTAGTGATACATAGGAATTCCCAACATTTTGAAGACAAAGGCAGTGTGGTTTATTTAGTGCTGACATTGCTAGGGGCATAGACACAAATTCTCAGTTTCGGAGTCAAAGAGTTTAGCACTGTGTATTAAGTGAGAATGCTTAAACCGGGTCTTCTATGGACGGGGAGTGCAACCAGACATCAGAAACATGGAGCACTAGCACAAGTGTTAGAGTGATGGTGCACTTCATCAGCAGAAGTGCTAATTAGTAGTTCATGACGTATATATGGGGACACAAGGGTCACAAATAGCAGAAGTGGACTCAGCTACGTTTTAATCAAGAGCTGTTAGACAGCAGCTTTACCCAGAGAAATGGACAATCTCTGAGGCTATATTCCCTCCACACGCTTTAGTCAAGATACAGAACAGGTGACAGAGGAGCAAGTTAAAAATGACCTTGGTACACCTATGTGCTAGATACAGTTTTGCGCACATTAGAGGAAATAAAACATATTGCATAAGTTGCAGGAAACAGTCAATATACTTCAGCTGGTTTAGCCTCATAAAGCATCCCAAAAGCACATGGAATAATTCCATTATCTCCAAATAGAGACTACCACAGACTTCCTTGGAGGATTTTTTGACATTTTTATCCTTGTTGGCTTGTTTCAATTATCTTCTCTTTCAAACACAGCACTCATTTAACCCTTCTTTACTTACAAGTTTGTACTTGCACTGAAAGTAGCAACTATGAGAGTACTGACGTCAAAGAAAATAAATCTCATGTAACACACACCTACTTAAGTGTTTTAAGTGATTTGTAATTCAAAATAAAGTCACAGCAAGCTACTGTTCTGCTCCTGAGATNGATTCAAAATAAAGTCACTGTTAATAAAATAAAAGCTACTGTTCTGCTCCTGAGATGTTTGCTATTAACCAAAAAATAATGCTCTAATGCCATGCCATTACTAAATTCAAGGGTGTGTGATATGAGCAGACAGGCACATGTACTGCACTCCAATACTATGCTGTCTTTCACACCAAGTTTAAGGTGGCTACTTTCAAAATCCACTTAATGTTTAGGTTATTAAATATCTATCTTTAAAGGCCCTTGGTTTACAAGGTGCACAAAACATACCACAGTCTACCAAGAAAAAGCAATTTTCATTCTTTATACAGAAAAAGTCATCTGAGCACTATAAGCAGGTCAATACTATAAATTTCATTAATACTGGATATAGTTGAAGACTGGGAAAAGAGCAAAAATATCACTTTCTGGGTCAACAGAATTTTACCAGGCAAATATTTAAGCAGCGTTTTTACTGATTTGTGTACTCCACTCAAAATTTCCTTTTTCCCATATGATACAGTAAATCAAAGTACACTTCAGGTCATGCCAGGTTTCATTAATTGAAGCATTCTTTCAACTTCATGCACAGTTCATAAAACATTCCCATAAAGACAGCCACAGCAGTAGTTATGCTGTGCTCTTCTGCATAGTCATTCTGTTCTTGCAGATTGCGTCTTGTACAGTCAAAATTGGATTCAATCAGTGCTAATTTATCTTGTATTTTAGCCAGGATTATTATACTGGGATGGGTTAAAAGGAGCTGCAGGGCTTTATCCTTTAATTGCAGGAATCACGTTTGTTTGCAACAGCTAATAACTAGTAGCCTGTACAGATAGAAGATGATAACAGTGGCAATGATGCACAGGTATCCAGGTTAAGAGAACATTTCCAGCGCTGTGGATAAGAACAGTTAGAAGTGGAACAAACACAAATTTTCAGCCAAAACAAACAATTAACAAACCCAAACTTCCCCAAACTATGGCCTAACCAAGAACCTGTAAGTTGTTTCTTAGTACTAGAAAAGAAAGGATTGCTCACCCTAACACGTAGAGTTCACATTAACATTAGATATACCATAGCTGTAGATATAGTAAAGAAAATATCTAAAAGCGAACAAATAAGTGAAAACAAGTACTCACTAAATGCTAAACAATTACTTTAAAGTCACCAAATAGACTAGACTTCAGAACTAAATATCCAGCTCTAATGACCACCTATGACAAAAGAAATTATTGTTGTTAAAAAATAAAGAACAACTGCACAGCAAATAATCAAAATGTGCATAAATAAATACTTCAGTTTTTTGTTTAAAAATTGATTTGATTATACTAAATAATATTATCTTTTGTCCATTTAATGCTAATATTCTGCCATATGTTACAGAACTAGTTTTCCAGACCTATATTACCATTCTCCATGGATTTATATCAATCCATATTAGATGAAGATTTGACTCTGTTCTTTCGTTAAACAAATTCAACATTCTACCTAAAAACCATTTTGTAGAATATCTGTATTCATTATTAATGTATGGCTGTAAAGGTAAAAAGACCAATGTGAAGAAGATGTTACAAAAAGAAAGAAAATGAGCGTCCACCCACCTCCAAAGTTCTAGGCTCATGAGGAACGAACTCCAAAAAAGAGGAATCTCCAACAAGAGGTCCTTCCACAGCGGCAGTCAGCCCTTAAATGAGGTCTAAGAGTGGAGCCAGGCTCCACCCCATCCAGTCACACAGGTAAATTGCCTTCACCAGTGCTCCCTGGGTTGACCAAATCATTCTTTCAGGTGCTCATTCNTTAATTGAAGCATTCTTTCAACTTCATGCACAGTTCATAAAACATTCCCATAAAGACAGCCACAGCAGTAGTTATGCTGTGCTCTTCTGCATAGTCATTCTGTTCTTGCAGATTGTGTCTTGCACAGTCAAAATTGGATTCAATCAGTGCTAATTTATCTTGTATTTTAGCCAGGATTATTATACTGGGATGGGTTAAAAGGAGCTGCAGGGCTTTATCCTTTAATTGCAGGAATCACGTTTGTTTGCAACAGCTAATAACTAGTAGCCTGTACAGATAGAAGATGATAACAGTGGCAATGATGCACAGGTATCCAGGTTAAGAGAACATTTCCAGCGCTGTGGATAAGAACAGTTAGAAGTGGAACAAATACAAATTTTCAGCCAAAACAAACAATTAACAAACCCAAACTTCCCCAAACTATGGCCTAACCAGGAACCTTTATGTTGTTTCTTAGTACTAGAAAAGAAAGGATTGCTCACCCTAACATGTAGAGTTCACATTAACATTAGATATACCATAGCTGTAGATATAGTAAAGAAAATATCTAAAAGCGAACAAATAAGTGAAAACAAGTACTCACTAAATGCTAAACAATTACTTTAAAGTCACCAAATAGACTAGACTTCAGAACTAAATATCCAGCTCTAATGACCACCTATGACAAAAGAAATTATTGTTGTTAAAAAATAAAGAACAACTGCACAGCAAATAATCAAAATGTGCATAAATAAATACTTCAGTTTTTTGTTTAAAAATTGATTTGATTATACTAAATAATATTATCTTTTGTCCATTTAATGCTAATATTCTGCCATATGTTACAGAACTAGTTTTCCAGACCTATATTACCATTCTCCATGGATTTATATCAATTCATATTAGATGAAGATTTGACTCTGTTCTTTCGTTAAACAAATTCAACATTCTACCTAAAAACCATTTTGTAGAATATCTGTATTCATTATTAATGTATGGCTGTAAAGGTAAAAAGACCAATGTGAAGAAGATGTTACAAAAAGAAAGAAAATGAGCGCCCACCCACCTCCAAAGTTCTAGGCTCATGAGGAACGAACTCCAAAAAAGAGGAATCTCCAACAAGAGGTCCTTCCACAGCGGCAGTCAGCCCTTAAATGAGGTCTAAGAGTGGAGCCAGGCTCCACCCCATCCAGTCACACAGGTAAATTGCCTTCACCAGTGCTCCCTGGGTTGACCAAATCATTCTTTCAGGTGCTCATTCTAGTGGTTTAGGCTGTGACTCAGCAGTTTCCATAAACATGATCATCACTAATTTCACTCTGTTATCTTCTGTATAAAACCATCATCATGAAAGAAACAGATTATGAGAATTTCAATATTTTAATTAAATTCTGTTCCTCCCAAACTATAACTTCTTTTTTTTGACCAAATTATCATTTTACTTAAGTTTAAGTTTTTAACCAGT
>VXAB01004890.1:877-174005 GCA_013399175.1 Odontophorus gujanensis
AATTATTAATTGTTCTTTTTTCATTTTCCTTTCAGTGAAACTGGTGTTGATGAAGATGAGGAGCTGTATGACTGTGTCTATGGAGAAGATGAAGGTGGGGAGGTTTATGAAGACCTAATGAAAGATGAAGCAGCACAGCAACCTGTACGTTTTCTAATCCTTAACTTTTTTGCACAATAGTGATTATTTATTTAACATTTGTGAAATTACCTCTTCATAGATAGTTCCACTGAAACTTCACTCATGCTTACTTGTGTGAGGATCTGTTGTGTGCAGTGCATAACCTCCTACTTTGTGGTCTCTTTTGGCCAAGGGTTGAACATTAGCTATGGTAATTTTTTGAACGAAATGTAATTTATTTAACTGAAATATAAGATTACTGGTTACAAGTAGTAAGATTTACCAGCTACTTCAATTAAAAGTGATTAACTGCTTCAAAAGTAAAAAATAAAAATATAATATTGTGAGGCACTGTTTCTTCAGCTGTAGTTTGGACAATTAATCTTTAAAATGACAAACAAAGAGATGTTACTTGAAGAAGTGAAACATTCTTTAGACCTTTCTCTTTTGATTTCTTTTGTTTTAATTATTGCATATTTCCAATACAGATGTAAAAGATACCTGATATGATTTGTTTTCTGCTTTTACAGTTAACCACTATCTTTAAGAAAATGCTAACAACAGCCCAAACAAACAAACCAACCAGCCAACCAAAAATGCACTGGAAAGTGTACTGATTTGTTTTAATCTTTATAACTGTATAGTTTCAAGTATAAATGTTTTCAAACCTGTTTTTCTGCTAGTACATAAAAAATCTAAGATGAGATGAGGAGAAACCTTCCTAATTTTTTTTAATGACAAAATGTTAGACTTTAGAAATAACAGCAAAATTTGAGATGAAAGAGCTTCATATCTAATTGTGTCACATTCAATTGCAAGTAGGATGTTTTAGAGAAGCATTTGAATTGTAGGAATTATTTACTGTGATTTTATTTTCATTCTATACTGAAGCTCAAAAGATTTGGAAGTCACATAAAATGGATGTGGGTGTTTTTTCTACTGTGTAGTTGGTAATCTCTGACAGCTGACAGTTTGTAAAGTTTCTCTGGTTCTTCCCTTCTGATTACAAATGCTGTTCTTGCCTATCTGCCTATACAGTAGAAAAAACACCCACATCCATTTTATGTGACTTCCAAATCTTTTGAGCTTCAGTATAGAATGAAAATAAAATCACAGTAAATAATTCCTACAAATCGCTTTCTAGCAAGCGATTAATATAGAATTTAGAATTTATGTGCTTTAAATTGGTTTGCATATTAGCCTAGATACTCCAAATTAAACATACTTATGTTAGTTTGTAATAGAAAATAAATGAAACATGAAAACATAGTACAGCTAAATATTTCTTCCACAACATGTAATGAAAGGAGACATCACAGTTGCTTTGTTTTGGCAGGTTTCTTGAATGTGGTAATTATTTCTGCTTTGTGATAATTTCATCTCAGGTTTATAAATGCACTGCATGCTAATATGATGATTTAACACAGTTCTTTCATTGGAATACTCCTACAAGAATTCCCTGCATATCAAAAAGATTAGCACAGGACAATCTTTGTGCAGATATTCAGAAGAACCTATTGCTTTTAAGAGTCTCTAATAGCAGCCAAAATACTTTGTGCCTCTCTCACTTTTGATTTATTATAATTATCTTGCAAAGTAAACTAGCCCTCTACATTTTTTTTTTTTCAGTTGATGACCTTCAGATGCAATTTTCCTCCTTCTTCTGTTATTTACACATTATTTTCTTCTTTTGTTTACTGCTCCCAAATTCCAAAACTTGGTGGTATGAATAGAAAATTGATGTGTTAAATCCTGTCAAAAGTGCATATGGGAATGATCTATTTGGGTTAGGTGAGCACAAATCTGAAGTCAATTACTTTACATGGAATCCTAGGATTTTGTTTGCGTTACTCATATTAGTTGGTGAACAACAAATACTTCTGTTCTGCAAGTGGTTATACACTCTACTTAGTGCAACAATACTTGCATTGATGCAAATATTACAAGGCAAATGTGAATAATAAAAGCCCAAATAATGTCAATTAATATTAATTGAGATTAAATATGGTTAACAGTGACAGAATTTAGGAATAAGTGATAGATTTTTCAGATGAGGCCAATTATTAGAGAATACTTACTAGGTGTGTTTCTACTTATAATGAAAGACTAGTGACAGATGTTTTTTTTTTTTTTTTTTTCCCCAAAAGATTACTTCTGTCTCCAGCTGATAAATAAAGCACTTTGATATTGGGCGTGGGGAAAGACTACTAAATGCAAAAATTGGGGCTTAAAGAGAAAATTCAGGAAGTGGAGCACCTGATAGATGAGTAAGGAGCATGTTCAAGTTGCAGTTGAAATCATGCAGAGAAAAACAAAGAGTAGGGTAAAGTAGATAAGGTAATGAGGATACAGTGATGAAGCTTTATGTGTCTGTATGATTTGAAACTTTCCATCCAGTTTGCATACATTTCCTACTCTTTATATGTGGCCAAGCTATCCCAAGAATAGTATGTGTGTGTAGCTCATGGACAGTATAGATGTGGTTAGCTATTTGCTTGGTTGTACTTATGAAATGTGTCAATATGACCGATAGTGGAAAAGGGGAGTGAACTCAGTGAAACTCTTGTCCATATTAAGAGCTAATTTTTAAAATTTCAGAGTGTACAAGTCTTCCACTGCTGGAGGAGTAAGAAGTCTTTTGCTTATAAGTTAAAAGACACTTTCTGAATACCTAGGACTGTAGCACTAGATTGTTAAATTCTTCCTGATTCCCACTGTAAAGAGTACCACCTTGTTATAAGGTATATTGTGTACTGGATGTGAATCACCCACAAGGAGAGAGAACCGTAGGGTCAGGAATATATTTCTGAGGTCGAGAAGACCTCAGAAAGATATTATAGACTGGTAATTAGGCTTCAGAAAGGATGTGATGTTATTGTTCCTTGTTATGCAATTGCTTATTGGTGTTTTTGGAGAGAACTTTTTAGGTCAGCAATTATTTTCATTTGTAAGAGCTTAACC
Source organism: Odontophorus gujanensis (assembly GCA_013399175.1). Taxonomy (NCBI): domain Eukaryota; kingdom Metazoa; phylum Chordata; class Aves; order Galliformes; family Odontophoridae; genus Odontophorus; species Odontophorus gujanensis. The sequence continues at coordinate 3,959 of VXAB01004890.1, forward strand.
GATTTTATTTTTTTTTTGTGTCAGAACTCCCACACATGTCTCCAACTGTTTTTAAGACTTGTGTGGCATGAATGCTTTCATACCTGTTTCTGGGTATCTAATATTTGGCTGGAAAAGAGAGTTACAAATTATTGAAACTGTAACACTGTAGGTCTGATCTTTAGTAAGAGTGATTGTAAACTATTTTTGTGGTGTCTTATGTTGATAATTACATAGGCCACTCTGAAAGTAATGCCTCCTGTTTATTTTCTTGGAAAGTACAGTAGCTACAAAGAGCACAGTAACCCTGGTAGAGCAAATTGTCAGCTACAAAACACTATTTTTCAACATAGTTACCACAATGAGCTATGCATTTTTGCCAGCAATGAATAAGAGCCTGCATGGTTGGCTGGAATGTGACTCATCTTCCATACTGCTGTCACTGCTGCTGGAATACACCACCCACCACATCACTGTGTAGACATCCACTGACTGTTTGGTCTCCACACACACTCAGTAAGCATCAATGAATGTCAGTGGTTACCATTTTTTTCCACGTGGAGGAATTTGTTGAAACATCTTTGCTTCATCTGCACTTCATATCAGGCTTCATGTGTCAGAATGACTCTCTGCTGCTATCTGTTGCTCTGCAAGAAAGCGTAATGGAGTGTTGGTGGGAAAGTTCAACCTCTGCTGCTATACTAACAGCATCTACTTCTTGTGTCATTGACCAACGTCATAAACTAGGAGGCATTACTTTTGAAGCAACCTTTATACTTAAATGTCCTATGAGTCTTCTAATATACATGGGAAAATCTCAAATAAACACGGAGGAGCAGGACTTAAAGATTACTTTCTCTACCGTTAGAGATTTCCTGTTTCGAAGATTTGCTCACATTGTGACCAAAGAGAAAACTCCACTTGAGAACTAAAAGGAAAAAGCTGTAAATATGTGCAGGCACTAGACTGAATATTTATGGCAATGTAAAGTTACTTACATGAGTTAGTCCCATTAAGTTTAATGAAATTACCAACTGCTCAGTATTTAAAATAAGATTTCGTAGTATGGATGTAAGCAAAGGGTACCCTTGTGTTCCAGCTTCTGAAGTACATGTAGACAGTTGAGCTCTCATTGTCTAAACATAAACTTTTCATAATGTTCCTTTGATGTGGAATTTTAGTAAAAGTCTGAAAACCATCAGCTAATTGAACATTAAAATATTCTTTGTTATTACTATCCTCTTTGGAGGCTGCAGTAGGCAAAAAAAAAAAATAAAAATATTCAGGAAGCAGTTACCCTAATTGCTAAATTTTAAGCAAATAAATATGTTTGTTATCCATTAGGTGCCTGTTAATAACGTAAACTCGCCTTCTTTGTAATTTCAGAAACATACTGAAAATGATGTAAGAAGTTGTTGCCTTGCTGAAATAAAACAAACTGAAGAGAAATACACTGAAACTCTGGAATCAATAGAGAAAGTAAGTATTACTACCTTACAGAAACATTGCATGTGTGTTTCTATAGCATTCTAGAAGGTGTAACAACACAGTCAATGTATGTATTTTTTCCCTGCAGTTTTTCATGGTGCCGTTGAAAAGGTTTTTGTCAGCATCAGAGTTTGAAAATGTTTTCATCAACATTCCTGTGAGTAATTGTGTTTTTAATGAAGAGATATAAAATTCATATCTGGTTATGATATATTAGTGTTTTATGTTAGTGCATAAATTGAACATATGAAATACAGTGCAAAGTTGATTTATGTTGCTATAGGGTGCTTGTTGAAAAAGAGTATGCACAATATTTTATTATTATTTTTTAGTCATTTTCATGGAATAAAATGAGAAATAGTGCTCTTGTACCAGATAGTAAGGTTAACCACTCCTTAACCAAGCAGGAACATTTTTGTCCCATAGAGGATAAATTATAGAAGATAGGTTGACTTCTAAAACATGCCTCTATTTGAGTGACTGTGTAAAATAGTCACTGTCATGTTGCCTACCACTCGACATTCAGCAATGCTTTCAATAGGATTTCTATAAAGAGTCTGCAAATCTTTGTATCTAGCTTGGTCTGTCATTGAAGACATTTTGATGTTCAAATAACTTTTAGATTCTGAATCTGGTACTAGACAGGAAAAGCAAATCCTCTGAAGTGTCTAGGAGACATTATTTGACTGAACTTTTCAAGGTTTCCTGTGATTATCACTTTGTCCCACTTATTTTTGGCCTGTTCACAATAGTATGACAATTTTTACATATCTTTTTTATAGTTAAAGTAAGTATCCAGCAGATATATTTCCTTTATCTGACATTAAAGGAAGACATCAGATGTGGTCTGAAGCTTCTCTTAACAGAGAGAAATGAAAGGACCATTCTTTTATGAGGCAGACTGTAAAGGAAGAATCCCCAAAGCGTGGCCCACAGACCACATCAAACCTTTATCACCTATCAGAAAGATCATCTGTGTTGGCTAACTCTGGAATGTCCTGCAGCTTCTCAGGTCGGTAGGAGGAGGTGTTGGGGATTTTTTTATTCAATGGAAGCTGGTCTGCAAAAGTATTTTAATTGCTGAGCTAGTACCAACCTGACTGCAGCTAAATTATAGCAGTTATTGAACCGATGAATCATAAGGTGATACATCACGTCTTTCCATATTTGTCTCTCTGTTAAAGCTTTCACTGTGAATCTTAACTGCTACAGTTTCCTTCTCTTTGACCATTAATCTGAAGTACTGTCACAGATATCAGTAACCTACTTGTCTTAGAATATGTCAACTGCCTTTAGAGAACCCTTTGCTTTGAAAACAAATTGATGTTCTGTCCTACAGTAATGTCTCTTATTCACTGTGAATGAAGCTCTGATGTGACCTTCCTCACCCACTGTAAATATCTTTCTAAGGTGCAGTGTGCTCAGGTACACTCACTGACCTGCACTGAAAGCCTTGAAGCCAGCCAATGTGACATGCTTCACAGGGATATAAAAGGGGCTTATGCACTGCAAGCAGAAACAGAGAGGTCAGCCTGCTCACTATTCCTTCAGGAACTGTAAGGAGGTAGATCAGCCTTCCAGTATAGGGGAGACTATAAGAGAGGTGACAGACCTTTTAGCAGAAACTGTTGTGGTACGACAAGTGGAAAGGGTTTCAAACTAAAAAATGGGTGACCTATATTGGATATAAGGAAAAGATTTTCTACAGTAAAGGTAGTGACGCACTGGAACTGGTTGCCCAGAGAGGTGGTGGGTGACCTGTCTTTGGAGGCACTCACAGTTTGAGCACGGGGTGGAGCTGTAGGTGTCCCTGTTCACTGCAGGGAAGTCAGGCTAGATGGCCTTTAAGGGTCTCTTCCTCCTCCTGAAATGATTATAAGATTCTGAGATAAGTGGAATAAAATGAACAAAAGATATTCATCTGTGATTTGGAACTAGCATGACATAATAAACTGTTGTTCAGGTTTTTTTACTTTGATTTTTGTTATAGGCATTCAGTATTCTGCTTTTAAAAGGCTGTTATTATTTCTAACTCTTTCTACCATGTCATTGGCATCCAACAACATTAACAGAAATATAGGGTCTGTCTAGACCAGAAAAGTGTGCAAATGTTTTCTCTACTCAGACCTTGTCTCTGCAGCAGTTCCTCAGCAGGAAGACTGAGGGCAGAGGAGGCTCACTTTAAACTAAAAATAGCTGTTACAAGCTCTGCAGCTAATAGCAATGTGGAGAGCAGTTGTGGTGGTCTCAAAACAGGACAGATTTACCTCTGTTAAAAGGTTGTGGTGACTCACTGGTGCTTTAAGGTGATGTTATGTTCCTTACATATGGATTATAAGAGGATGCTAGCTGGAAAAAATTATCCACTCGTGTCAAAATTCATTTTATTCTTAAGGAAAATGGCCCCAACCACAGCTCACTGGTCTAAATAGTGCCTTTCATCAGGCCGCAGAATTCAAAATTGTATCCTTTAGAGCGTATATATGGCAAACCATGACATACAGCCATATCTTCTCCCTCTATTTGCATGCATCTGTACACCTCTGTGTGTGCATGAGAAATGCTTTTGTATGTCTCTACATGCATTTGGATTGAGACATACGGAGGGAGAGAGATGGAAATACACATAACGTGCTGAAGTATTGGCACTTCATTAACTTTTAATGATGTTAACATTAGTTTAATTAAAAAAGTCAAGTAATTTTGATGGAGAGAAAAGCTTAAAGACGTTTTATTACTTTAACATTCAACTTTATTTCAGGTTTGCTGCTTAGCTGAGTCCCTGTACACTCCTGGAAAGATGTGCTGCTGTAGTACATTCATCTGAAAGCATTTCTGTAATAGTGTCTTTATATGCTTCAATTTAAGATTCCGAGGATATGGTTGTACAATTGCTAGCAACTGAATTTGATCAGTTTTAAGCTTCTTCAACCTCAGCTGTGATGTGGTTGACCTTACATATACTCATAGTTTCCATCAGTATGAAGCAAAGTGCTTTCACTTAATTTAGGACTCAGTGTTGTGTGTTTTTGTAATGTATCATTTACTGCATTAAACCATCTTTGGCAGCTTTCATAAACAATCCTCTATTTTTCACTATATATTTAGACAGACCTCTATATATTTAGACAGAGGTCTACATACCATTTAATTATTCTAAATACAGAATTTCTTAACCTATATTGCCATAATTTCTTATGGCTTCTCTAACAGCATCCATAGAGTATTAAGGCTGGTGTCATCTCTAATAGCATACAGGGTTATTATATAATAGCAAACTAAGAGTCTTTTCTACTGCGCTTACAAAGAAAATATTTCTGCAGTATTCTTGCCTCTCTCAGCCATTAGTTGTCTGCTGTATTGGGAAACTCATTATGACTGCAGTTAACTTAGCACTAGAACATCACTAATTGACCAGTGTAACGTACAAACTAATTTTTCACAGCTCAGGGACATGAATCATTACTTTATCTTGTCACTAAGGCATTTACTTGACTTGCTTAATTTTAAAATTATCATTGTAAAATGAAGATGAATTAACAGTGCATGTTCCAAGACAGAATAAATGAGTCTTAAATAGGAAGTTCTTGGAATTCAGCTTTCCTTATTGCTGCCTATGGAAGATATGCAAACCTTGAATTTAGGTTCTAATCCCAGATGATCTGCTTTCAATTCAATTAATGGATCTAACATGAAGCCACCTATTTTTATATTCAAAACTTTGATTATTCTGTTTTTAAAATTATTTCCCCCTTCTCTTCACTGTTTTTAAGGATTTGGTGAAAATTCACAGAAGTCTAACACAGGACATCAGTGATTCCATTATTAACAAAAATGATCAGAACTTGTATCAGATTTTTATTAACTACAAGGAAAGGTAAGATTTATGTACTAATTTTTACTAATTATGATATTTATGCCTGATCTGTGAAATTATTTTACTATACTTTTGTTTGATGAATATTTCTAAAATAAAATTGAATTCAACAACACGATTATAAAGCTAATATTTTGTGTTATGAACCTGGAAGTCAAAGTGTAATCTATTACTTAATGAGCTTTCCCTCTTTTTACCCCCAGTTTGGGCAAAATTGTTGCATAGATACATACCATCAGTCTCATGTTGCGTCAGGGAAGGTTTAGTTTGTTTATGAAGAGATTTCATCTTGGAGAGAATGGTCAAGCGTTGGGATGGGCTGCTCAGGGAAGTGGTTTAGTCACCATCCCTGGAGGTATTTAAGTGATATATGGACATGGCCCCACAGGACACAGTTAGAAATGGGACTTGGTAGGTCAGGTTGATGATTGGACATGACCTTGAAGGTCATTTCTAGCCTATGCAATTCTATAGGCCGGTAGCAGCTGTATTTTGAACGAAACTACTTTTTTTCCCCACAGCACTTTTTTTTAACCGTGCAAATAATCCCAGACATTTTATAGCTTGTACCTGTATTGTTTAACAGATAGAATGGTATAAAGAGGTGCAAAATAAGGCAAGGATATATAATAAGGGCATTCCAGGTTAAAGAAAACAGAAGAGATGATAATGTGAAAGCGGAGAAGACGGTGTGGAAGAGGAGAGAACATTCTAGGGTCTAGCATGCTTTATCTTCAAACTGTCAAAATTAGCCAGACTAATAACAGGATAGCATCTTGTACCCTGTAGGCTAGTTGCCAGTATTTTTAACCCCTTTTCAAATTGTGTTTTTGTACTGAACAGTACTGAACAACTGTTGAGCTGTATGGATGAACTTACAGACCTCTGATACTTTGCTGAAAAACTGTGCTGTGGGCTGCGGTGCTGACTTAAAAATGAGTTTCTGGGTCCAGAGAGCAAAAGAGTGGTTGGATATAACTGGATTTTCTTGAGGGAGATGAGAAAGGAGAATTGTTGGAGTAATAATGGGCTTGTGAGGAACTAAGCAGCAGCATCTGGGAAATGTTTGACAGGTGAATTTTTTTTCTGAGGGAGGAGGACCTGCCAGACTTGCCAAACAGTCTTGTCTTTGAGGTCCTCTATCTCAACTTCTCTGGCAGAAAAGGACAGAATTATTCCGTAGGCTGATAGACTTGCTGCTGCTCTAGGAGGGAGATAATGGACAATAACATTTTCTGGAAAATACTTATTTTTCAAGAGTAGCTCTGAAATCTGTGCTAAATTGGCAACAAATGACACTGAGAAGAAATCTCAAGCTTATATTTATTATGCAAAAGGGAAAAAGCATGACACAGGACCAGCATTGTACCACAAACTGAAAGTAATCAGAAGTGGTGTTAAGTCAGTATCATTGCTTCAGTTGTGTTATGAATGGCCAAGATTCAGTTGGGGAAATTTAGGAAAGCCATAGGAACCTCCCACAGAGGAATCTGAAACATACAGAATGAATCACCTGAAGAACGGTATGGAAAAAGCATAACAAAGCAGAACTCTGCAATGGGACTAACAGCAGCACTCTAAGGAGGGTCAGGAGAATCCTGTTATAAATCTAGGCTCTTCCTCAAAGCATTAGTCCTGTTGACAACTACTGGGTATTTTTTTTTTTTTTTTAATTTACACTGTTATTTGGATCTGAAAGTTCACATGATGCAATCTGGTAGGCATTGTTGGAGATGGATTGGTTAGGATAATTTTAACAGTCCTTTAAAGGATATGCGGAGTCAATTCTATTAAACTTGTTAAGAGAATTTGTTCACTACAGTCTTGGAAATCTGCACTGTTGTAAATATATGGTGTTTTACTCTTAGGCAATGGTTATGCTGCTTTTAATGATTCCTGCATTTATTGCAGCATACGTATGTGATTGCTAAAGGAAATTGCAGTGATTTTACAGCATTTTGAAAACAGCTTTAAACTTCATTTTTCTGTATATTTTTCTTTGTATTCATTGTTGAAGACTGGCTAAATATGATCTTTGCATATTTAAATGTTGCTCCTATTGAAAAGAGGATTGTTGCCACTTTTTCTGGTGAAAAATGATCAAGGACTGCCCTGAAATAAGCGAATGTTCCCTTTATTCTTTTATCTCTTGCTTTGGTTTAGATTGGTTATTTATGGACAGTACTGCAGCCAAGTGGAAACAGCCATATCATGCTTAGACAACATTTCTAAGACAAAAGAAGATGTTAAGTTGAAGCTAGAGGTATAAGAATTTTCTAATGTTTGTGTTTGTGTATTATACATGTTCTGATAACTATGGTTTGCTTCTATCCAAGTCAAAAACCTTGTAGGTTAAAACTGAATTTGTCTTCGCTTCCTTGTAAAAAACTGAATTTATCTTCGCTTCCTTGTAATTTATTGGAGCCTCACATCCGATTGACGTTTAGCTATGGAGATACAGACCCTGGCATCCTGAATGGATGAAGGAGTGAAGTTTTCCACTGGCACTAGTAGGGTTAGGATTTATATTTGGAACTGGTATCCTTCTGTTTTTCATAGCTTGGCTGAGAATATAGAACTACAGAATAACGTGAGGTGGGAGGGACTTCTATGCCAATTAAGCCCATCTTGAAGCTTCTGAGGGCTTACTGCCTACCAAGACCCTGGTGGCAGTCAGGGTTAATATGTCCCAAGTTAACGTGTTCAAGGTGCAGGACTTTGCCTTTTCCTCGATGGCTTCATGAGGTTCCTGCTGGATGTGCCCTGAGGAACATCACCTACAGTGTGGTGTTGTATGTGGACATGCTGTGAATATCCCTTCAGTTTGCTGCTAAAAATATTAAAAGTGTTGTTTAAGAGGTTTCCCAGAACAGATCGTTGAAGAGCTATACTTGCAACTCACATACTTGCACTATCCCCTAGGTTGCATGGGAAACATTAGTCATTGCTCTTTGAGACTATTAATTCTAGCTAGTTTTTCAGTCACCTAGTAGTGCATTCACTTGAAGTAAAACATACCTATTTGGATGTTATGGGAGATGATATTGAAAGTCTTGGAAAAATCAGGGTAGTCTGTTCCCATCCATCCACAGAACTGTCCATTTTGTCACAGAAAGCAGGAAATTCAGATGTTGGTATATAACTGTAGCAGATCTGTTCTGGATATCCCTAGCCACCTCCTCTGTGTGCCCAGAAACGATTTTCAAGAGCATTTGCTTTCAAAACTGTCTTTTGCTTTTTTGAAGGTATTTGCAATGTCTGCCTTCTTCGCTCTTTTTTGCTTATAGGCAATTCTCTTTTTCTTCAGTTCAATCCTATGCCTGATTTCTGTTGTTATGTTTCTTCCATGCTCTTTCTTGTGCTGTTGAAATATACAAGAACAAATGTCTAGACATAGTCTTTGTTCAGATTTTGTCTATTTTGTTCCAGTTTGTTGAAAGCCTTTATCTCAAATTTGCTATAGTTATTAACATAGCCAATGTATCACTTTAAAGTGATGTTCATGGAAATTAAGTTGGTTTGTTTCTTATTTTTAAACTTGTTCTAATCTATTTTTCTATTTCAAACTAGGAATGTTCCAAGAGAGCCAATAATGGGAAATTTACTTTGCGAGATCTTTTAGTGGTTCCAATGCAAAGAGTGCTAAAATACCATCTACTGCTCCAGGTATATTATTTTTGAAGAACCGAACTGTGATTGTTTATCATCAGTGGTTTATAAGAATGAGAGCTAAAAGCCTTTATCAAAGGGAGGTAACTGACATTTCCATAGATTTGAGACTGATTTGTTATGAAATAAAATCCAGTGAAGCGCAGGTTTTCTTGAAGAGATGATTCCTTAGAGCTGTAGCGTGTTTGAGAGAGATGAAAAAGCATAGCTGTTTCCCAGTATCTGAACCTTTCATTCTTGGTATGTTTAAAATGGTTAGTAGTACCATGCTATAATCGTGGTGCTTTGAAACGTGGACCATTATCCCCCAAAGAGGAAGCTGAACCATACTTACAGCATACTTTTAAGATGCTTTTCTGCTGTCATAAATTACAATAAAGCCATATTTATTTTGAAATGCTTCTTGTTATAACCCACGAAGCGCGAGCTCTCACAGTTAGTCCTATAATAAGGGTGGAGAGTCTTATAAATTTAATTTGATAGCTGTGCCAGGAGACTCGTTAGTTCAGCTGCAAAGAAATATATTACTATATGAGACTGTCAACCCTGCTGATTCTTGTAAAATGTCGTTTTAAAAAGATCTACTGCTTGAATGTAAAGTATAATTTTGACTCTTTGGAACAACGTTCATTTTGTATATTAAATTTTAGAAATATTTCTGAGTCATCAACATTTAGACCAACAGAAATTTGGAACGAAGTAAATGATCAAACTGCTTTTCACAAAACGTGGCCTCTGTATTGTAGCTTTATAATCAACCTTTGTATTATGAGAAGATGAAATACTGTGTCACTATGCTCTAATGTTTGAGGTAACATATAGTAACAGTATGGACTGTACAAAGAATATTTTATAGACTTGAAATGAAAAAATCCAGTAAAACTCTTAAAATTGTAATACGAAATATAAATATTTTTTCATTTTCTTGGATTTTAAGAAGTTTTTTTTCTAACTGGGATATGTAATTCTATTTGTAAATTATGAAGAAGAAATACTCTGTAGGAGGTTACCTCTTAAAAACAAAAACAAAACCAGACAAACAAAAACTTTTATTTTCCTAAAGGGAAGTAGCTACAAAAATTCTTTGAACATTTATATGTGATTTAAATCTGCCCTATGTGTCAGCATTGTCTTAGGCATAATGAAAAACAGTGACTTTTTTTGAGTAGTTATTCATTTTGCTGAGATCTTACTGATAGCATGTGTCCTCTGCAGTCAAGTAAATGCCTTGGAGTGGGATAGCAGTGAGCAAATGAACTCAACTAATGATCTGATTGGTAATGCTTAAGTACTATGTAGACCTAATTAGCTTCTAATGATTGTTCATTAATACAAATATCAGCGTTTAGACTATACCATTCTTAAATCATCTTTGCCAATTATTTGTTTGCAACAGTTCTCACTCTGTTTACAAGTTGGTCACAGTGAGGAAGAAAATGTGAATTCTTGTGTTGTGTTTCTGTTTTTGGTGTTGGTGTGGGTTTTCTTTCTTCCTTTTCCTCCTTGTCTTCCTCCTTGTCTTCCTCCTTGTCTTTTTCTTTCTAGTGGATGGGGTTGGTGGTCATTGAGGGATGGAGAACAGAATAACAACTTCAGTCTGTAACTGGCAGACAATGGGTGAGATGTTTTAACTATTTTTGTGAATAGGAGCTGGTAAAGCACACTACAGATCCCATGGAGAAAGCAAATCTAAAACTGGCGCTTGATGCAATGAAGGTAAGTGTGCCATTTAGGTATTTACATACACGTTGGCAGTTAAAATGGTAGTTCATAACTATATTGCATGGAAAGTACAGTGTTCTTCACAACAGATCAAATAAATGTTTTCTAAAGTCATTGTGTACTTTATGAGTATATAGTTGAAGGCTTTGCTCACATCTTGGAATAAAATTCAGTAATTTTCTGAAGGGAGTATTTCTGAAATGTAGCTTCCTCATTCCAGTTTACTTTTATTTATCACTTTGTTGTCATGTATTGAGGTAAGCAGCAAGTGTTTCAATAAATTTGATATTAGATCTAAAATGTAGGACCATTTCTATAAGTCAGTTCTAATCAGGGTCAGTGGTTTCCTAATGAGATGAAGACTTTTTTTCCTCTTCTTTAAAAGACTCTCTTTCTATGATCTCTGCAGCTTTACCCTTGAAATTAGTGGTATCCTTCTTTAGGTACAGTACCTGTCACTGTACATTCACCTGCTAGTGGTACAATCAGATGCATTATAGAGGAGCAGTACTGCCTTAGTATTACTTTGTGTTCCTCTGTACAGTGAAATCTCTGCTTCAGTTGGCTTCAGTACATGAGCTGTGAAATTTGTGCGGTGGAACTGAATTTCTTCTATCCTGTGGTGGGGGAAAGCCAACACAGTTAAGGTCGTATCTCCTTCTATTGTAGTCTATATTGTCCATAGGAGATGCTGAAGTCAGAATAGGTAAATTTTCAGTTACGCAGCTGTATATACTGCTACCTGAATTCCTAGAATACAGAATAGCTCACAAATGAGGTTTTTGGCTCCCCTTTTTTGTTTCCCAGTTCTGTGCAGTGAATGCAGAAAGCACTAGCATGATACTCTCCCAAGGAGGATGCCTGAAATGGGAGTGGCACAGCATTGCTTCTAGCTGGTGTCAAGGCATATGTCTTGGTATACCATACATTACTGGTAATTGGCTAGGAAAACTATGGGGTTTTTTTTCTTCTCTTTTTTCTTTCTCCTTTGATTATGCGCTTCATTGTTTCTGGTGATGGCTTGACTCAAAATGAGACCAATTAAGAAAACTCTTGTCAGAATGGTTGTGGCAGTTGTGTCCTGTCAGCCAGCTAATAATAATAATAAATAATTCTGTAGGAACTGGCATCTCACACTAAGGTCACAACATTGTTTTCCTCCCAGTTATACCATGTGATTACACCAGTAAGCCTTGCCAGAGGAGTAGAAGTAGCCATGCAACATAGATTTGTTGCTTCTAATAGCTCTGGTTTGTCTGCTTGAAAGCAATATTTGAAAAAAAAAAAAAAAGATAACAAGATGGTATCACACCCTGGAAAGAAAATATGTTGAAGAAATCTGACTGTTTGATTTCTTTTAGCAACAATAAAAAAGTTACTTAATTTCTACATCAACTCTTTTAAAACTGTTGTGAATATAGATTGGATTGGATTCCTTTTGGAAACTAGTGTGATGATTGCAACTATTCTTAGATTCTGAATAAAAATTTCTTAGAAATATGCAGCCATATTGAAGGATACTGTAAAAGCAAGTTAGGAAGATCAGAATACCTTTCCTAACCACTGCTCTCAGCATCCCTGACCTCACCAATTACCACTGCTGCTTGCTTCTTATCTCTAACCATAAACAGAGAAGCCCCAGCAAATTGTCACTATTACTCAAGCACATTCAAAGCTGTTTAAAGGCTTTAGTGATACGTGTACATTATGTGTTCTGTAAGGGAGACAATAATGATCTCAACCTGTGACTTTAAGTAGTATATCCCATTAAGAATGCTTTTAAAATCTGTTTTAATATCTTCTCTCTGCTGTACAACAATGTTACTGTGCAGTAGCTTCTTACCTCCCTCCCAATATGCATCCCTTCACATAAACGAAAACCTTACTTATGAGAAGCACTATATAAGTTTTCTAATATATTCTATTTTTACTTTCCTTCCAATTATCAGATAATGAATGTTGTTGACTGCTTTCTTTAGGCTACAGCTGAACTGTGTAAATTACATTTCCATCTTTAGTTTTTAGAATAAGACATTAGCAAAATTCAGAAAAAGTCAGCTCTTTAAAAGAGAAAAACAGAACAGTGCATTTTCCTCTTTCTTGCTGCAGGATTTGGATTTGAACAGATACAATAAAGAAAGCTGTAAATTTGATTTAAGATGTACCGAGGGCTTTTTTTTCNCTCCCAAGGAGGATGCCTGAAATGGGAGTGGCACAGCATTGCTTCTAGCTGGTGTCAAGGCATATGTCTTGGTATACCATACATTACTGGTAATTGGCTAGGAAAACTATGGGGTTTTTTTTCTTCTCTTTTTTCTTTCTCCTTTGATTATGCGCTTCATTGTTTCTGGTGATGGCTTGACTCAAAATGAGACCAATTAAGAAAACTCTTGTCAGAATGGTTGTGGCAGTTGTGTCCTGTCAGCCAGCTAATAATAATAATAAATAATTCTGTAGGAACTGGCATCTCACACTAAGGTCACAACATTGTTTTCCTCCCAATTATACCATGTGATTACACCAGTAAGCCTTGCCAGAGGAGTAGAAGTAGCCATGCAACATAGATTTGTTGCTTCTAATAGCTCTGGTTTGTCTGCTTGAAAGCAATATTTGAAAAAAAAAAAAAAAGATAACAAGATGGTATCACACCCTGGAAAGAAAATATGTTGAAGAAATCTGACTGTTTGATTTCTTTTAGCAACAATAAAAAAGTTACTTAATTTCTACATCAACTCTTTTAAAACTGTTGTGAATATAGATTGGATTGGATTCCTTTTGGAAACTAGTGTGATGATTGCAACTATTCTTAGATTCTGAATAAAAATTTCTTAGAAATATGCAGCCATATTGAAGGATACTGTAAAAGCAAGTTAGGAAGATCAGAATACCTTTCCTAACCACTGCTCTCAGCATCCCTGACCTCACCAATTACCACTGCTGCTTGCTTCTTATCTCTAACCATAAACAGAGAAGCCCCAGCAAATTGTCACTATTACTCAAGCACATTCAAAGCTGTTTAAAGGCTTTAGTGATACGTGTACATTATGTGTTCTGTAAGGGAGACAATAATGATCTCAACCTGTGACTTTAAGTAGTATATCCCATTAAGAATGCTTTTAAAATCTGTTTTAATATCTTCTCTCTGCTGTACAACAATGTTACTGTGCAGTAGCTTCTTACCTCCCTCCCAATATGCATCCCTTCACATAAACGAAAACCTTACTTATGAGAAGCACTATATAAGTTTTCTAATATATTCTATTTTTACTTTCCTTCCAATTATCAGATAATGAATGTTGTTGACTGCTTTCTTTAGGCTACAGCTGAACTGTGTAAATTACATTTCCATCTTTAGTTTTTAGAATAAGACATTAGCAAAATTCAGAAAAAGTCAGCTCTTTAAAAGAGAAAAACAGAACAGTGCATTTTCCTCTTTCTTGCTGCAGGATTTGGATTTGAACAGATACAATAAAGAAAGCTGTAAATTTGATTTAAGATGTACCGAGGGCTTTTTTTTCTATATTTAGGCAGACAGATTGGTAATTCACAAGCATCAAGTATGTATATATTTGTATATCTGTATGTGTGTATTAATCTAAATGTGAATTTAAGCCAAAGACAGAATTAGAAATAAATTTGCCAAAATAATGTATTAAAGTGACCTGGTTCCTTTTCTGGTTGATGCTCTAGGACTTGGCTCAATATGTAAATGAAGTGAAGAGAGATAATGAAACACTCCGTGAAATTAGACAATTTCAGCTTTCAATAGAGAATTTGGTATGTGATGGTTTTAGTTTATACAGTTCTTAGTAACTTTTGATCAAATGCAATGATGTACATATTTTGTATGAAAAGATAGTACACTTGGTGAAATTAACATGCAAGTTTGACTTGTGTGGTCTGGAACGATAGAAGTACTTGCAGAAATATCTGCTAAAATTCTATAAATCCTTGCTGGGGGTCTTTGTGTAGTCAGAAATATTTGTTTAGATAAATGTTTGTATTTGTACATTGATTCAGTGATTCAGGTGATTTTGTAATGCAAATAATTCTTCCTGTCTGAAGACAAATGTAGAATTATCTGATGCCTTATTGTATGTAGGTTGCTCTGAAAGTAATGCCTCCTATTTATTTATCTGGAAACTACAACACAGATGGAGAGCACAGTAGCACTGCTTAATAGAGCAAATTCTCAGCAACAAAACACTATTTTTTAACATTCTTAACACCCCTAGCTATGCATTTTCACCTTCAATAAACAAAAGCCTACATGCTGTGGTCATAAAAATATACATGGCTGTTTGTAACTTGGCTTGTCTTTTATGTTGCTGTTGCCACTGCTGAAATGCACCACCCATCAACTCACTGTGCTCACATCCACTGTTTAGTCTTTTTAAATGTTCAGCAAGCATCAGTGAATGTCAATGGATGCTATTTTTTCTGCATGGGGGAATTCAGTGGCACACCTTTACTTCCTACGTGCTTCCAAGTCTGACTCCATTTTGTCAGACTGCCCCTCTGCTGCCATCAGCTCCACAGCATCAAAATGTAATGGAATACTGGTGGGAAGGTTCAACCTCCAACATCTGGCTCTGCTGTGGTGGGCCAACATATTGTTTAGGAGACATTACATTTGGAGCAGCCCTCTTATTTAGTTTAAATGATAGTGACCTGAAAAGTCCTTTTTTGGGGATAAAAGGAGTGAGTGGTCTAACATTTGAATATGTCATCTTACCACATTTGCTGTATTGAATATTATTTCTGTTTCAGAATCATTCCCTCTTACAGTATGGAAGACCTCAAGGTGATGGGGAAATAAGGATAACTACGTTAGACAAACGTGCAAGGCAAGACAGGTGATGTCATGACTTCTGGTGTTTGCTATTAAAATGCCTGTGAAGTAACTCTCTCTTTGCATATTTGAGGTCAGTTCAGTGATTCTTGAGAGCACTGTAATTTCACTGTGCATTCACACAGACCATTACTGTTTAGCAAGTGGACTGTTGAAAAAGTTATCTATGGGAAATTAGCTATTACATTATCATGTAAGATAATCTACATCCCTAGCAAGAGTACTTTCAGTGTTTCTTGTTTTATTATTTAGTAGTTAAATTGTTCAAAGTTTTAAATGCCAAGGGCAGAGGTTTATAAGATTTTCTGTGCTGGTTATTTGGGATGTTTTTAACCATCTTTATGTTGTATTTTCACAGGCATATCTTCTTGTTTGATCTGGCTGTAATTGTTTGCAAACGGAGAGGTGATAATTATGAAATGAAGGAAATAATAGATCTTCAAAAATACAAAATTACAAATAACCCCACTACTGATAAAGAAAATAAAAAGGTAGGTACTTGTCAGTAACGTACATGTTGAATATATGTGCTCTTGACAGCAATTAGAAACTTTTTTGCAGGAATTTAGAATGGCCGTATACAATTTATTTACAAAGATTTATGTATTAACCACAAGCCAAGGTGAATATTTAGAGATCTCAGCTGTGTTTATTCTGATGTAGTTAAAACATTTAAGTAAGCTATTCCCATGTCAACAAAATAGTGTACTCCTGGTGTTTCTGAGAAGTGGGTTTTTTATTATGGAACATAGAGATGCTTTTTTTAATTTTTTTTTTGCTTTTCATAACTGGTGACGTGTGTTGCCAATCTTTTTCTACAGTGGTCTTACGGCTTCTACCTCATTCATATCCAAGGTCAAAATGGTCTGGAAGTTTATTGCAAAACTAAAGATTTGAAGAAAAAATGGCTTGAACAATTTCAGATGGCTCTGTAAGTATATTTGTGCTCAAGTAAAATCACATTACTCAAGGACGAGGATGCCACTTACATTAAGCTAAACTGCTTCTGTTTTATTTTTACTACAGCCTAGTTATCTATTTTCTTTGAATTTCTGAAAAGCAATAGTGCTGACAAATCTTCATGAACGTGGTATTTCCCTGAAACTCCTCTTGGAAAAGAAAGAGGGCACTCTAGACTATGTATTGCCAAATTTGCTGCGAAGATTATTTCAATAATACTGTCTTAAGCAACTGAGGGGGGATATTAACTATTTTAGCAAGAAATATATTGCATTTTGGTAACTTTTTCCCCTCGTATTTTGGTTTTGAATAGTTGAAATATATTTTTGAAGGGTGATGCTGATGATGTAAGATGGGATTCTGACATTTTTCCAGGTAGATTTCAACTAATTTATTCCTTAGTATTTTGAATAAGTTGCTCAACTTACTCCATTTCATTTCAAAAGCCTGATTTCCTTTGTATATTTTGAACTAAAGGAAGCAGACTGCTTTAGACTTCTTGTATAGTTGTTCAGGTATAGCACTGCAGATAACGTTACTGTTACGCAGCATGAGCTTTATTTCCATTTCTGCTTCTTGAGGGAAAGACAAAAATGATTATTGACACCTCAGGTATTGTGATTAAATGTAAAAGATGTGAAAAAGAGAATCTGATGACGAAGTGATGCTTGCTTTATTTAAAAAAATAGCGACGAAGTGTGAGGGAGAGTGAGATAGTCCCTGTGAAAGTAGAGAGAGAGCATTAATAAAGATTTTTTTTGGATGTGATTGCAAAGTTATAAGGAGTGGTGAAAAAGACTGTTATGAGCTGATACAACTGAAACTTATAAGCTATATATATTTCTTCACAACCTCAGTATGATGAGTGTTAATAATTTAAATGGAAATAAGAGGGAAGACAGCCTGAACTAGGCTGATACAATGAGGCCCTCTAACCACAAAAATCTTGCCGATTTTGGCAAAGACAGAGATGACATATTTTGTCAAAAACTTAGAGATAGTTTCCATAAGAAATGGAAAGAGACTTTAATTGTGTGGAAAACTGATTATTTCATCTTTTCCTGTCTTTCTGTCCCTGTGCCCTCCCTGCTGCTTTAATGTCATTATTGATATTTCCTTAAACATAGAATAGAGCATGTATGGAAATCATGAGAAACTCAGGCATTTCAACTTCAGCTGGGCAACTATTGATTAGTCAGACTCCTGTCTCTAACCTGTGTGCAAAAAATCTGGAGAAACCAATAACAAAAATGTTAAGGAGAACAGTATTTTTTTTTCCCCACAAGAGCATCTCCTCAGTTATTCTCAAATATCTTTTTGGTTCTGTGCAGGCATGTTTTGTTGCTCTCTCTTCTTTTCTCCCTGGTCTCCAGTGCCTGAGGACATCTCCATCCACTGTGCACAGATGTGCAACTCCTCTGGGGCTCCCAGTTAGTGCTGTGCTGAGCCCAGTCCCTCTGCCTTGCTCACTTTCCCTCAGTGCTGCCTCTAGATGTGCCTTAGCAGAGAGGGTTGCTGCTGGTTACCTCATGAGCAGAGAGACTGGGGCCTGCAGGGTGGACAGGTTGTTGTGGCACTCATTGCTCCAGCGATCATGAGGTTTCTTACTGAAAAAGAGCATGGTGGTGCCAGCCTCATCTTGCACAGATGATCATCCCTCTCATAAACCCATCCCTCTGGGTTAACCTCTTCCCATGTGGTTAAAGGCTGTAACGCAGAAGCATGGGAACTGGAGGAGCAGAGCTGCTACAGGCCAGGGCTAACAAATAACATGATATGGTGGTATGCATCAGACAATGCTTTTTCTTCATTGTATTTATAACCACTGAGATTTAAATGTGGAGTTTTTGTACTTTATGAAGCTCTTATACCTTCACCCAGTCTGTTACAGGGGTTTGACCTTATAACATATTTCCCACAGTAGCTCTCTCAAAATATACCTCATTGTTTATAGCAATAATGATATTCTAATAAGTGCTAAGGTACAAGCGTTGGGGAATAAATGAAGCCAAGTGTTCTGAACAGTTGGATAGTTGATTGGAGTTGTTTTGGGGGATTTCATTGCCTATTGAGTAGGTTGCCTACTCCAGTATTGTCAATCCACTCTGACAAGTAGCCATGATCATGCAATTATTCATCATACTCAATGATAAGTACTACTTTCTTGGGCAAAATGCTTCTTGTTATTTTAAAATTTTACAGAGACAGCAAAAATGTCACAGTTAAGAAGGACTGGATTAGATGCTTACTTGATGATATTGTGTACAGAGTTCCAGACAGAAATTTCAGTTCAGTTTTGTTCCCTTCTTGATAGCTCTCTATACAAAATCAGGTGTCTTAATCTAAGAATGTAACAAAAGAACTGATTTAGATATCTCTTAAAATTTGTAAATTAAGAATAAGCCTTTTTTTCCACTAGAATAACTCATTGGCATAACTATGTTAGGCTGCAGTTTTCCTTTTACAGGTTAGATGTTTATATTGGTCTATGAGCAACAGTGATTTTAGTTATTGCTGAAACAGCACTTACTATTAAGATAGCTTCCTTTAGTTCCAGAACCTGTACATGTATTTCGAGAAAAATGCTGTTAAAATCTTTTCATTTTAGACAAGACCTAAATCCAATAAAATCAGCTGAATAATTCTTTTGCTGTTCCAGTGTAACTGAGATGAGAATTTGTCTTTGGTTATGGAAAGCTCCTGTTATTGATGAAGTATGAAATAGGGGAGAACATGGGATTGCAGACTGGGCTTAGTTTCAGCTTGAAGGGCAGAATACATTAGGCATATTTGATATGGCAAATCTTAAAAATCCCAGTGCTATTTTCAGTGTGCTGCTTTTCATACTAGTTATGAAATGAACAAACCTATAAAAATATTCTACCTCTTGACTTGCTCAGTTGTTATTGTAGTATATATCCTGAGTTGTTTTGTCCTGAGGGAGGTTGGTAACAACTGGTTATTGTTTGTATAAAACTGAGCAAGTTATTATTATTCAAATGGTAGTTCTGCTACAAGTAGATTTTTTTTTTTTTACCTGAGACTACTGCTGTATTTAGAAAATACATAATGAACCAACAACTCCATTTTATTTTTCCTAATACTTTCATGAGGATGACTGATGGAGTTAGCACACACGCTACAGTCTCAGCAACTGTGGAACTGTAGCACAGCTGTATTGGTACTGTTGATCTTTTCACAGTTATTTCCAAAGTTGAAGCTGAGTCTGACCCTGCCCTATTTTTTTTTTTATAGTGTATTTTGTACAGTCTTAAAAACTGGTTTGCTGGGAGCTTTCTATTTTTCAGACAGTAAAGTGCAGCAGGACATTGAGGCAGCACTGTCAACACTGTAGTCAAACTCCCAAAGCTGAAGCTTAGTTGGACTCTGGATTTGAGAAATTTTTTCCACACCATTAGAATATGCTTTAGCAGAAACCTACATATTGTGCTTGGATTAGTTTGCTCTTGGTGTGCCTGCTCCCTCTCACCGGTGTGAGTGGGAGTTCTGGTGCACAGTGAGACTGTAATTGCTCGTTGCCTCAGAAGAAGCACTACTTAACAGCAGTAGAGGTTAATCTGGGCAGTTGCTACTTTGTTCTACTTTGTTCATTTATTAATAATAGATGAACTTATAGCTGTGTGGGTAAATAAGCACCTTTTTAAAGATAGTACTGCAAGGACTTTACTAGATGTGGAACACTTGTTTAATCTAGCATGTCAAATAGCATTGGTTTAAGCGTAGAGTCATTTCATATCCAAGATAATATTAATAGAAATGTACAGCCAAATTACTGCACCAAATTACTCAGCCACACTGGAGACTTGTATTAAGTGAGAGTTTGTCAGCTATGTGATTGTGCGTGGCTTATTTGCTGCATGCTAACTATTAAAACGTCAAAAACTGGTTGGAAGTGCAAGACAATTTTGATAAGTTTTTCTAGGAAAAATGTCACTTCTAGTCTTTTTATTCTCCTATGCAAAAAGAACCAAAATAATCAGAACAAATGTCTCATACCTACAAATTGCATAAAATTCTGGAACACTTGGTTGATATTGTTTTTTTTTTTTTCCTATGAAATTCTCCTACAGATTTTTTTTTAATGTTTGTTTTTAAAAAAAAACTCAAACCATTAACTGATATTTTTTGTCAATGAATGTCATGCTAGCAGCTCTTTATTGAAAGAAATTATTGAATGTTGGAATTGTCTTCCTCTAATTGGAGTACATATACCTCAGCTGTATTACTTGGTCTTTAGAACTACTCACCTGGCTAATTATAGGGCTTAATTTCTTATGTGGCAACTGCTTTTTTCATCATTGCTGTAATGAGTTTCATTCTTTATTTCATTATAAGGTGAAAGAATAAATAGTGAGTGGAAAGACGTCAGTTAGTATTACACGTCTCATGTGGATGCTGAACATTTACTGACATCCACTAAATATTACTTTGTGCTTAGTTTGTTAATGTTTCTTAATCATGATAGAGCATGGAGCCTGTTCTATGAGGTCGTGAGAGACATTTTCCTTGAAAGGCCACGTATTATGTTTTCACATTGACTTAATATCCGAATACATTAATGGAATATAGAACGCCATATCTTACGCTGATTTGTCCTGAATGATGTCCAGTTTGCTAATCTGTCCTTTTTTCATTGTGCTTTGTAGTCTACTCTAAAAATGGCCATCAGCTAGCTAGATAGGAACATGTTATACAGAAATGCAGTTTAAAATGAAATCAAAGAAGAATTGAGGGTGGAAGGGGTGTGTGGAGTTCGTCTACTTTAGTATTCTGCCCAGAGTCAGGCTTAGCTACCTAAGTTGGGGCCTTCTTTATTTGAGTTTAGTACTGCTGGATTTCAAAATGTATGGGACAAATATTGCAAAACCTCATGCAACAACGTTTTCATGCCTTTAATTTGTCTTTACTCAACATCTCTTTTTCACAAACTAAAAAGTGCATGAAAACATCTTGCAGACAGAGACTGGCCTTTTTTAATGTAAACTGTTAAAATGTCACCCTCAGAAGTAATATGATTGCACTGCATTCTTTGACATTTTTACTAAAATCACAGTATTAACATCATGCCTGAAACATCAGTGAGAAAACCTGATTATTATAGTGATTAGGGTGCAGATGACTTGTATGAAGTTAATGAATCTGAAATATTATATTTTTTAGCCCTATATCCAAATAGGGGGATTTCATATAGGAAATGTGTACAGCCCTTAAAATCAGGTTTTATTTATTTATTTATTTATTTTGTATACTCTGTATTAAGTTTTTAGGTAGCTAAGGAATTTACACAGTAGTTCAGGTACCGCTAATATATTTCTGATAAACTGTTTCAATTAGGCATAATTCATACTGTTCAACTCAAGGGAAATGGAACACATCATCTGATTGAAGGGAAATAATCTTGAGATTCATTGATTCTCAAGCCTGATAGGTGTGCGCGTGTAACATTTTACATTAAGCTAGCAACATAAATTGTAGATAGCTCACTGCTTTTCTAGATTTTATAGAAAACTAGTACATGACGCAGGCTTGGTGAAAATTGTTCTCTTATTTCCAAATTTGCTTTGCACTCTGTGACTAATGACATTGGTCAGATTCAGCTTAAATAGATCTGTTCCGTCAGATAGAGTATTAATAATGCATATGCATTAGGATTCCTTCTGAGAGAATATTTGAGCTCTGACATATTGAACACTGACATACTAAATTAAAGCTTTCTTATCAGAGCACTTTAAAAGCCTTAGATATCTGCTGCATTTTTCAAATAGCCTCGAAAGGTGTTTCACTTACACCAACTTTACACAGTAGGTTACCAAAGCAATAAACAAATGTCCGCCAGGGCTTCTCCGTCAATATGAATAATTCAGTACTGCACAAATGAATACCAAGTTCATGGCTGCATGTGCTTTGCTAAGTCTCCAGTTGTTTGTGATCAAATGTCTTTCAGGGTTATGGGCAACCATTCACCATATAGCTATGTGATTTCTTTAGAAAACAGATCTTGTAGATGGTGAAGAGCACAGTAAAAGAATAGCACAGAATGTGAAAGCAGACCAGTTTCTGAAAACACTGTGTAAACTATTAGAAATGATAAGTCTATTTTGATACTCTATCTTTTGGTTCAAAACATGAAAGATTTCCAGTCCTTACATTTTCACAACTTACCTTATAACATTTGAGGAGTGCTGCTATGAAAATTAGTAAGCATTTCTTAAAACTATGTCAGCATGAAGGAAGTCATTAGTGATACCACATATTACAGATTAAGTACTACCACCTAAACAGTTTTTTTGTGTGAAGTCTTCATTTTTTTCTTTTCTTGTCTCTAAACATTTAATGTTGTTTTTCTTTTTGTCCTTGATAGTTTTACCATGTAAACAGATGTTCTTGTTCCTCCCCACAAATCCCTGTTACCCTTTTGTCTTTCTTAGCAAATTTACGTGCTGGGCAATTTGCAGCTTTATGTTCCAATTCAGTTCACGCTTCCACAGTTTCTACTTCAAAACACAGACACTTATAATTGATTGACACTTAACTGAGTATAAAACATTTAATATTTTTCATGGTGAGCAATTAAGATTTAAAAATTCGAATTTACATAAAGCTGTTATAAATAAGACTCAGCCAGGTAATATTTAAGGAATATAAGGTACTAATAATTTTGATTTACAAATAATGAAGTGTGACTGATCTTTGTTCCTGTTGGTAACATTGTTTACAGATGTTATACAGAAACAGATTCCCTCAAAGCTGTCCATCTCCCATACTTTACAGGGAAATGAGTTGAAAGAAAGACAAAGGAGAGACATTATCTTATTTAAAACAATGCATTACATTTTCAAAAAGTTAAAACAATAATTTTTTTTATGTCAAGAAAGCCACTCATCATATGATCAAATAAGCAAATTTTCTAACAGAGTCTTAGAAGTTGTATGTACTTGATCAAACAATTTACTTGTGATATGGTTAGTAATATAACGTGTATTCTTGATGGTAACTCTTTGATGTGGCAAATCAGAGTATTTGAGTATTAACATATGGAGAATTGATTGATTAATTCAATAAATAACATCTTCAAAGATGATTCTGAAATAAAGCAGCCTAGCTGGAAAAGAGAAAATGAATTGNGAATTTACATAAAGCTGTTATAAATAAGACTCAGCCAGGTAATATTTAAGGAATATAAGGTACTAATAATTTTGATTTACAAATAATGAAGTGTGACTGATCTTTGTTCCTGTTGGTAACATTGTTTACAGATGTTATACAGAAACAGATTCCCTCAAAGCTGTCCATCTCCCATACTTTACAGGGAAATGAGTTGAAAGAAAGACAAAGGAGAGACATTATCTTATTTAAAACAATGCATTACATTTTCAAAAAGTTAAAACAATAATTTTTTTTATGTCAAGAAAGCCACTCATCATATGATCAAATAAGCAAATTTTCTAACAGAGTCTTAGAAGTTGTATGTACGTAATATAACGTGTATTCTTGATGGTAACTCTTTGATGTGGCAAATCAGAGTATTTGAGTATTAACATATGGAGAATTGATTGATTAATTCAATAAATAACATCTTCAAAGATGATTCTGAAATAAAGCAGCCTAGCTGGAAAAGAGAAAATGAATTGGTTGTAAGTAATCAGTATTGCTTTTTGACAAAGAGAAGTGGTAAAGAAGCTGAAAATCATACTTTATGAAATACCATTGTCCACATCTAGTGAGAATACTCTTTAAGAACAATGTTTTCTCTTCACATTTTACAGTAAATCATAAAAATCATAATCTTGTAAAGATTATGTATAAATTTGTATTTATACTCTTCACTCTAGCTTCATTTTATTATACAGTTGCCTTTCTGCTGGATGATACAATAGAAGGTGTGGCCAGAGCTTTTTTTTTTTTTATAGCGACATATATGGTTTTCTGTTTTGTGTGTAATAACACAGACAGCAGAAATTTAAACACAAATGTGACAGATGTTAGCTACCTTTTGTTGGTTAGTACCCAGTTGACATGGCAAAGTTCTAAGGTGCTTAACATTTTGGATTTTGGTCACCTGGGCATCTGAGAAGAATTTTAACTTAGAATGTGTCCTCTTGTCATTAATTACCAGCAGAAATTATTTACTTAAAATACTTACGGCAGATCTATGTTTGATATATTTTCTGTGGTGATCTCAAATAACAGTGCAGTAAGAAAAAAACAAAATTTTCTGCTGCCTGTAGATGTTAATCTGTCTTTTTCTTTATAGTTATATTGGATGAATACAGCATCAGATTTCACGTCACAAAAACTGTAGAATTTTCTTTAACTCAGAGCGTCCGTAATTCTGAACAGTTCTGTATAGAGTATTTTAAATTCTTATAAGCCTAACATGGAGTGCAGAAGAATAACAGCTCTAAAATGCAAAGGTCTAACTCAGGGTTGGGAGTTGAGGAGAGTTCAAGGTGTAGAGATTTATCTGAGCTCCCTGTAGTATTTTTTCTTTTAATACTTAAAAATACAGACTCGTTTTCTGATACTTCATGCACTTGCATTTTTGTTATGGTTATCCAAAGGTTGGTTTTAATTAAATGGAATGGCTACTCATTTTCAAATATAATAACACTTAAATTATGGGATATTTCACAAAGGTCTTTGTATAAGAAATCCTGCCTAATATCTTATGACATGATTGCATTTCTCCAAATGATTGATATGGGAAAAATAGCTTCAAATTCAACCTAAATTTCTCCTTAAAACAAAAATACAAAAACAACCTAACACTCTTCCCTATCTCCCTTCCTTGACTATGCAAGTTGTATCATATTTTTTGGGGAAGACTAAATATTGTCAACCCCAGGACCTGCAGCTTTGCAGGTCAGCCTGCTCCCAGCCTTAGAGCACCCATAGCTGTGTAGCTGCAGCTTTTCAGGTCACACGGAAGCATGCTGGAGGAGATGATTCCTCTTCTATCCAAGTTGACAGTCCTACAAGTTACGACCATCTGGAAGAATATATCTGAACTTCAATGATACCTATGAGGTTTACTGTTTGTTTCCTGGGAGTAATGACTCAGTTCAGTCAGTGTTTACAATGCCTATGATTTCTTTGCATTTCGTAATAGAGGAAATGATCTTCCCAACAGTGTCTAGGTCAGCACCTGCTCTTGTTGATACCCTGCTTTGTTTTGCTGCTAATTCGCTTTTGAAAGGAACTTGCTGTGTATCGATTTGCAAAGGGTCACTTTTGCATTAGTCTGAGTATGATATATTTGTTTCTCACCTTTTTTTTTAGATGCACTGTGATTCCTGCAGTGAAGCATATATATGCTTCACATTGTAGAAAAGTGTTGTGGAAAAATCTGAGGAATATCAAATATCTCTCACTAATTTTTTCTCTAATATATTATTTTCTTTCCAAATAAGATAAATAAATTTAGATTAAAACTACTTGGAGACTGGGAGGGAGAAGCTGAGTTGTTAATTAAGTACTCCAGAGAAGCAATTTTTCAACATTAATTGAAATGTTTTTGTAGTGGGGTATAAGCAACAAATCAGTGGGCTTGAGCCAGAGAGGGAGCAGGGAGGGGATCTGTGCAGGTCCTAATTGCTGGAGTCTATCTAGTACTGAAAAGCTACCAAGGAACCAATTAAAAGAAATGACCCTCAAAATGCAGTGCAGGAAACAGAAAGGCCAGTCACTAATGGAGAACAGCAGTGGACCTCACAGACTGGTTGTCTAAACTGCAGTTTCTAACTGGTAGTGTTAAGGGTATCTGTAAATTCTAACTAGATTTAGAATAAAAGAGGAGATTATTTTCCTTATGCAGTGTTCCTAGGCCTCTTCCTTTAACTCCCTGCCCCTGCAAAATATGAAACCCCATTATGAAACCTTCCAGTGTGTCTGCAGCTGCTTGTCACGTGTGCTGAGTGAAGAGCTTGGTACCTGTAACCAGGTGGCCAAAGACTCCAAATGCTAGTTGCTTCTATTCTTTGCACTCCGTAATGCCACCTTCTGTGTGCTTTTTTGTTTTCTTTTCCAGTAGAGCTTTTGTTATTTGCATTTCACTAATTTCTTACTTGGGATTTAAACGGACTGTAAAAATTTAATCTAATCAACATAATACTTTATATTCCTTCTCTATATTTGTTAGTTTTTTTTGGCAGCCAGCAGGCTTTCGGTAATGTGTCCATGCAAAATAAATTTCAGACAGTTCTTAAAGTCAGTAAGGCTAAAATTAAAGTATCTGAAGGGCAAATCATTTAGGGACTTCCAGAAGTAGTAAAACATCCAAGGGAAGATACAATCAGTATTAGAATTTGTGAAGTGAGGATTTTTCATTGTTTGTCATGAAAAATATGGCTTTTTTGGAAATGAAGACTGGGATGTCTGCATGCCTATTTTTCACATTGGGAAGATGTGAAGAGCTACAGTAACCAATTCTAGCTTTTTCTTTATTTGGTTTCTTGGGTCATATATGAATATCAATTACATATTCAATAATTTCATAACTCATTTTGGAGAGAGAGAGAAGTGTTTCAGAGCTGGAATAATATTATTTTTCCTCATGTATTTTATTTTATAAGACTTAACTGGTACAGGAAGTTAAATTGATGGTAAAAGAAAGCATATTTGTGCCAAACCCCCTGAAGAAATTAGTTTCTTTATTTATCCTGACCTCCTGTTGTGAAAGGTATTTTTGACTAATTCTTGCTGAAAACAAACATAAACTTAAGAATGCTGATAAAAATCAAATAACTGCTATATGGTAGCCAAGTGTCTGTTGCATGCTATTGGTATTGAGACACTGTGACGTTAATGTTTCCCCAGCAGATTATGGTTTTGATCAAAAAAGGAAATGACAGTAACATATCCCATACAACTTGTTTGATATCCAGTTTGTACTGTTCCCTTTGTGATATTCATCGTGGAAACACATTAGATGGTCCAAATTCAGTTTTGTAAAATGAGGCATGGAGCTTACATAGTTACATATGTCAAAATTGCCAAAATTCACTGCTTTATTTTAACTTCACTATTACTGTTTTGATTGCAACATGCTTATGTCCTGAAGTTTAAGATTTACTTTAAATTTTGGAGAAACTTTAGATTTCCTACAACTGCTGTGAGAAAGTCATAAAAAATGTAATTTAAAATGCTGCATTTTATTCACAAGTACAATATTTTGGTATTTTGAGTTAGGATAGCATAGAGAATTTATTCCTTTGTCTGTAGGCATGGATAGAGGCATGTAGATGTCCGTCCATCTTGCAAAATAGCTCTGGACTGTCTATAATATTAAGATGGCCAGTCATGGAATTAACCTAGGTGAATTATTTCTATAATTAATTCTGGCTGAAAAAGTTTGAGGGAGACTGTTGAAGATGTGGCACTTTCTGACACTGTTTATGAAGGTGTTGTGTTATGCAGATGGTTGAAGACAGGCTGGCCTATGCATCAATTTAGTTCTCTGACAGATAGTTGATAGAAGGAAGCAGCTCTGCAAATTTGGAGAGGTATTTTCAGAAAGGGGAAGAGTGGAGTGTTTGGAAGTCCATGATATCAAGGGTGATTGTGTAAGGTATCTGGGTAATTCTTTTTTGCACTGGACTCTGCAGACTTTACAGACAAAAGATGTGTTGTGAGACGCAGGCCTGGCTGAAGCAGATGGTCATTCTGTTCCTTGAATGGTTGTTCTGATGGCTAATGCAAGGATGAGAACAGTGTGTCCAAATGACGAAGGAGACTAGCAAGACAAGCATCTGGGTTGGTGGTATAGCACTGAATTGGTCCCAGTGGGACTAATATTCTTCAAGTAACTTGGAAAGAGAAAGCTTTACTAAAAAGGCTCAGGGGCAGCCCAAGGATGTTGCTCTAGTGACTGGAGTAAATCTGGTAATGGAGACCCAGTGCTGTGTGGGAGGGGGCACTGATGGTTGTCCCTTACAGAAATTCTGCTGCTGGATTGAGGAGAGAATTGGAAAAATTTTTCTTAATTACAGATTCCCTGTGTTTCTGTATTCTGACATTTTGTCCCTGCTACAGCAGAGCGTAGGAGTTAAAACAGCCTGAGGAAAAAGTAGAAGACAAAAAGGGAAGCTACTTTTGACTCCCCACACGCTGCTTGTAAGAAAAAGAGACAGTTTTACAAGAAAATGATGAACATGTTCTCTGTCATTATTTACCCTAGATAAAGTATTCCTGATGTAGGAATGATTTCCTGCTTCAACCACTTAGTAATGTTGCTGGAAAGCCGAGGTGGATAAAAGGTTTCATTTGTGATGAGCCTCTGGCACCTGGTAACGTGAGCTGTGGAGGAAAGGCTGAGGAAACTGTGAGATATCTGTACTGGAGACTCCATCCCACTCTGCCTGATGGGAATGGAACCCAATTTAAGTCTGAAATTAGATTTTCCTAATGCTAGTCACAGAAATCGTTTTAAGCATATGTTTGAATTTTTATAACAGTTGTGCGTGGGTTCCTATTTTTTTCTGGCAAGAAATGCTCCTTCTAAAGAAAACAATATTCTTAGTATTGAGCTTAAAATGAATATTAGCTTAATATCAGTTTTATTCTCTGTCCTGGGATGTACCTCCCTGTTGGGGAGTAAAAAGAAAAACAGATTTAAAAATGAGATACGTTTTTGAACAGTGTTGTCGTAACTGCTATGATCTAGGTTCTCAGACTATCAGTGGAGGACTTCAATGCTGTAACTGCAGGTGCTCCTATGTGGTTGGGGTGACTGTTAAAAGTTGTGTGTTGTGCTGTGACTACTGTTTTTCTTCTGAAGTTTACAGCTTTATTTATTTACGAGGTTTAAAAATTCCAGAAATAGTATATGCTGTTCACTGTGAATGGTTTTATGGGGAAAACAAACAAACAAGCAAAAAAAACTCTTCCATGATCCTCATAGAATTTGGGCATAGGCAGATACAGATGAATTGCTTTACTCTCTAGTTTGAAACTTTTGTTATCACAGAACAGGTATAAGATGCCAAAAATGTTATGGAAGTATTATATTTTATTTGCTGAAAAGTAACTCCCAGATTCTTTGAGTTTCAGACTTGATGTTCAAATACTTGTAATTTGATATATACTGCTACATTGCATCATTTTATATCATCTCAGACTGCTGTGATATGGCATGTAGAGTGTGATTTGTCATAATGCAGCATAACTGATCAGATAATAGAATGTGAAGCTGTCCACAGTTAGGCCTGAAATAAGTTTTTTTCTTTATACAAATCTTTACTTATTCCACCTCCACATTTACAATGGATAATACACATTAGTTTATTTTTGCAATTTTAACTTTTCAATTGTCATTATTTAATTCTGTATGTGGAGATTATATTACTTTGCCTTCAAAATAAACACTATTTTTGATTTTGCACTGCTCTTTCCTACTGTGTTACCCAGAACACTGACAACTGGAAACTTTGCTTTTGTATATGTGTAAGCCTTTTTGAGGGGTAAGGAAATGCATTCTTGTCGAAGATGAATTAACTGATAATTTATTACAAATATTACTATTTAGATATCTCATCTCTTTATAAACAGAATCTTAGCAGATGATGCATATAACATATTTTGGAATGTGACAGACTCAGAATTCAACAGTGTATTTTCCTGATGTGTGTCCATTTCTGTTTTACCTCAGCTCAGAGGCAATTAGTGTGAATGATTACTAAAACAGAAAGGAAAGTATAGAAAACAGAAATGTTGCTGTTCTCAGTGAATGTAATAACACGGTTCATTTTGAAGCAATTATTTGGAAGTATCTTCTAAGTGCACAAATGAGAGATTGAGTATTAGTTTTCTTCTTGTTTTGACTCCTGCACAGGATCCTCTACAATATGCTGAGGCTGCAGTCCCTTCCAGACTCAGTAGTATATGTGTGATGTAAGCTTTCTCGGTTTTGTTTGTTTGAGTTCTGGGTAATATGATTCTGATGGGGATGGGTGAAGGGAGAGAAAATAGTATGTTTTGAGTGCTGGAAGTTTCAAAAGTTCTCTGTGCTTGTTTGGCTTTAGCTAGCAAGGAAGTGCATGCAGTATGGCAGTGAATAGGGAAGGTTTATAAGTGGCAAGGAGAGAACAGCTTTTTAGAGGGAGAATTTATTGCAGCAATCTGTGGAGAAGAATCACTCAACTGAAACCTGGGGGGGTTTATAGAACTTAAAAATACATTCTTTATGGTATGTTTTTGCAACCCTTAAGTCCGACAAATATTTGGAACTAATATAAGTCTTTCTGTAGTTAATAACAGGCAAGACCCTGATGTGGGGTTTTCAACTTGGTTAGCCTTCTGACTTGCTTAGGACATTGTAATCTGATAGCTAAGTGCGCAAGTGGAATAAAATTAATTAGTTTGTGGACAGGAGGTGGAAGGTCTTTGTGGCAGCTCCTTTGTGAGTGTACGGCTTTGTTCTTTGCTGTTTTAGGACTGCTTTTTTTCCACTCAATAATTTTTTTTCTATGAAGCACTGCAAAACAAAACTCTGTGGCTTCATCAAGTATAAGCATATTCAATTACAAACAGAAGAAAGAACCCTGTGTATCACCTCTGTCCTGTTAGTAGGAGATAAATTTTCAGAAGTTTACATGGACTTCAATCTTTGAGTAAGCTAGTCTGAATGAAGCAGAATGGAAGAGAATTTTTAAATACAAATCTAACTTAACCATAAGGTGTATGTATGGTGTAGGATTGTTTATTTTATTTTTTTTCTTATGGTGTGTTTTTGTTGTTGTTGTCGTTTTTTAAATAAGATTTACTTGTTCCAGTGAAATGAATGCAGCTTTTTCTTTGTTTTGCACTCAAAAAATGTTGGTTAGGATTAGTCTGATATGCTTCAAACGTGATGAGTCTCTGCACATTAGGCGTGTGCTTGTGACCATTTTGCAAGCTTTGCTGGTTGGAACCAAATAGTAAATAAAAAGCTGGTTCTGTTGGTATTGTGAGTACTGTGACTAATTCTAGAGAGCTTTCAGCATTGTCCATAGTTAACTGTGTAACCGAAGAGGTTTTAGCAGACCCTTTGCAAAAGGATTGAATGCATTGTGGAATACAGGCCTTGCTCTACTCAATTAAGAACCTCAGAACAATATAATGTACTTCTGGTTTAATAAGTTATTTAATTCGGGTGATTAATTTATCCTGACACCTATATCTTCATCCTCTGAATGAGCAGTATCCATGCTTTTTTAGCACATGGTGTGGTACTGACATCTTGCATAGCAAAAAGAGACTCTAGTGAGCTAGTTAAAATACTTTGCTAGTTAAAATACTAAAATACTGATTGAAAGGCTATTCTCAAGCATAAAAGCAAAATCCCATTTGCTTTTTGAATACAGTTTTATTTTCAGCATGTTCATTTTCAGCAGGCATATTAGAAGACTGACCTTTCTGACACTAGGTACTTATACAGATTCTCTGAATGTTTTTTTCATAAGCCTTTTCATTCAGTCCTGGAGAGATTGATGCTTGCATGCTTACTCATATTTGTTTCATTGCAATTTTTGTCTGGTCTGTGTTTTAGTTGAGAAGTTATACCTAAAAATGAACATTGCCTTATAAGCACCTCCAACTTTAATGCATGAATTTATAATTGTGTGTTATAAAAGGTTCTGGTCTTTCCTTTGAGTATTGTAGACTCTTCCACTCTTGTTCTCTTTTTTTTTCTCTTTTTTTTTTTTCTTTTCATATTTTAATTCCTGTGTATCACAATTTTTGTTTTGTTTAGTTTTGGAAGAATTACCAGAAATCTATAGTGTCCTAAACATTCCAGTATAAATAATCTTTAAAAATATGTTAACACATACTACTTATGTTTCTAGTTTAGTCTAAGATAATGTTATCTTTTGTTCTATTATGCACTCTGATATTTCAGTGGTTCTGTTTTAGATAGTTACACTTGCTAAGCTTGAGAAAGTTACTGAATTAAAGAAAGAGGTTGCTCAGTTATACTGCTGCCTTCTTGTGGTCTAATTGTCCCAGGTTTGCTGGTTACATTTCTCTCACCTGAAAATTTTGGAACTGAGCATCTTTTCTTTGAAGATCCATGTATCTGTGTAACAAAATATTTGAGGATAAAGATATGAATGTTTTTTCATAAAATGTCTCTATTTGAAGAGGAATAAAAAGCAGAAGACTGTTCTGATGTATAATAGTTATTAACTAGTTATTGTGGGAGTTAAAATGGTTTGTGGGAGGTATTGAAGGATCAAGTATGCTCAGTGTAATAATTCAGTTTTTGTTTCAAAATGTGTGATAAATTCCATATTTCTAGTTGACTTCAGTGGAAATCACTTAAGTGTAAATAAAGCTAATTGTACATGGATTCAGATTTCTTGCTGTGAATAGTGCTTTCTGTTCTAAATTTTCTTCGTTTACAGTGGATTTCAAAATAATTTTTATTTTAGGTCAAACATACGGCCAGATTATGCAGACACAAGCTTTCATGAGTTCAAAATGCATACTTTCAGTCGTGTGACATCTTGCAAAGTCTGTCAAATGCTTCTTAGGTAAGATTTTTAAGGATTTTTCTTTCCCCGGGCATAATGTTTGAATCAAAGGAGTACATGGATGTATACTTAGCTGGTCACATGTCCAAGACAGACAAGCCTTAATAGAGTCTGTCACGCACAGTATTGACGAGATTTTATAATTAATTTACAAAATGTTAACAGGAGTGCTGTTAAAAGGTCAAAAAATAAAGTGGCTACCCCATTTTTCAGAAGGCTGCTTTGTTTCCGTTTTCCTGTGAGCGCTATTTTATAGAGGAATTGTATGCAGGAGCAAGTGATGACCATTTTGTATAGCTTTGATGAACAGGAGTGGGCCACAGATCCCACTGCTGTTGACCACTAGTTCAAAGGACTGATGGAGTATTTTTTTTCAAAAAGGCAAGTGATGTTGATGGTGCTCATAAATGTTTGATGTGGAGAGATTGCTTTGTAAAACAGAAAATAGTTGTCTCACAAAGGCACTGCTGAAGTAGAAGTTTGTAGACAAATTGAAAGTGGATGTTAAAAAGGTAAGAAATGCTAACTCTTAAATGAGCAAGGATTTGTAAAAGTAACTCAAATTACGAAATTCCTTGTTCTCTTTCCTGTGAGATACATGTATGCTTGCACGTGAACACCTATGACTTTTCTTCAGTAAGCTACCTCTGTTTTTGTAAATATGGAGCATCTAATGCTACAGACATATTTACTGAACCTAAATTTCGTAGTGTAAGCTGAAGTTAAAAAGCTCTGTAAACCTTGGCTGGTTCATGTAACATTTTGTTGATGCTGCGGCTACATTTTTCTAAACATTTTAGGAAGAGTATTTAACACATGGGTAGTGTTTTTGTTAAGCACAGACATGGAATACAATAGCCTTAGGTGTTAGGTGGTAACCTTCTTGCCATATAAATATGCTTTCCTTTAGCAACCCTTTTTTTCTGAACAGTTGTATCGACTTGGAGCTTCTGAGATTTCTTTAGATGTTTTACTCAGTGCAATAAGGTCGAAGTGATTGTGAAGAATGCTGTAGACATCACGGATTTGGAGATGGCATCCGTGATTTTTGAATTTGAAGCAGAATAGTCGAGACATTGTGTCTCTGTTACTGTACTAACTGCTGTTGCTGAGAAACGACTGTCTTGCTTTCAGGAAGCAGCCTGCATGACACTGCATTGTTCTGCATAGGCATGCCAATTTGTTCCAGTTTATCTTAGGTACCCGCAAGTGCTACCTTATGATATATAGATATGTCTCTGCGTATTTTAGTATTGAGAGTCTACTGGGCATAGGATAATAAAACACTGAAACAATTAATGAAAAGGCATTGTCGTTTTAACATTCAGAATGCTAAACAGAATGACTTGTAAATACTGGAAATAAGATCTGAATAATTGTGTCTGATCTTTCTTACGTGGAGATAAAATCTCAAAAGCATCTATCGTGAAGGACAATTTTACATCCTACGCTCTTATCATACAGTCTTGCATTCTGTGTAGCAATAAGTGAAAAAATAGCAAACCCCCAAAATGGAACCAAGTACATTATATTTATTTGCCTCTAAGTTTGTGTATTATGACACTTAAATAAATCAGCCACTTCTGAATTTAATTAATTAAAACCAACCAAACAAACAACAACAAAACACCAACATTTCATCACTACCAGTCTAGTAACTACTGTAGTAAGTAGTAGTTGCTGTATGTTTCATTCAGATTAAACTTGTCCAGTTGTGTGTTCCATATATGAGGCCCGATTTGTCTTTGCAGCTGAAGATGTCATGTTAGACTAGGATGTGTAATCACTCCAGACTTGTCAGGATAATTGCGGAGACAGCAAGTCTAAAGTGAAGAGTAAGCAGACACATCAGCAGATGGAACGCATGTAATTGCTCAGAAGTATATGTGAAAAACTGTTAGCTGTTCAGTGGATCACACCTGAGAGTAAAGCAATGCACAAATCTGAAAATGCATCAGTTTCCTCAGATTCAAATTTGGATTTCAGTTCATTAAAGGGAACTGAAAAATGTGTAAAGCCACTCTTTCATTAGCAGCTCTGGTTATTAACCAAAGTGAACTGAGATATATATATATTTTTGAACGAACAAATTTAAAGTCAAGAGTATTTGCAATATAACCTGTGAAACTCTTAATACTTAAATGTGTATTCGCTCTAACAGCTCTTTCAAAAAGGATTTGTTCTTCATTTCATCTGTGCAAATTCCTATTGAAATGAAACTGAGGGTAGCTGCAGAGTAACATAATACAGGTAACAGTACAATTTCAAGTGCACTGTGCCCAAGTTGCTTTAGGCTAAATACAAATGAAGATTGTTATTTTACCAGTAGTCCAAAAAAATTATCTGGTTTTGATTTTTTTTAAATGACTAGTAGTAACAAAAAACTGATGAGCTACTTGTCAGTTGTCACTATTTCTTGAGTCCTTAAGGACTATCATTATGCAGAACAGCAAATGACTTCTACTGCCTTCTGCAGTGTCTCTTATTTCTTTGTGCATGGAATTTATCACTTGTAATGTATCACTACCTAATTTTATTTTACAGGGGAACATTTTATCAGGGCTATTTATGCTCTAAGTGTGGAGCCGGAGCACACAAAGAATGTTTAGGAAGATTAGACAATTGTGGCAGAGCTAATTCAGGTGGTAAGTCATTTTTATTGTTAGAATACCAATTTTAATTAGGACATAAAACTTGCTAGATATAATTAAGGTTTAATTTACCCCTAATTTGTGTTTATTGTAACATACATACTTGTGAGACTACCATTTATAAGTACAATTAGAATTGCATTTAGAATTCATGGCGATTTTTATACTTACTAAATTGAAATGTTAAAAAGCAAGAGTGAACTGTTATAGGTCAAACTGAATTTCTTTGTCAATGTCCGATACAACAAGAAATTGCCCTGGTTTTAATCGTAGACTGCTCACAAGTAACACCTACTGTATGACTTACCATCTATCACCTTCATGCTTGTCCCTTTATGTCTACATCAATTGTCATATTTTCCTCTCTGCTCCTTAAACTGTGTTGCCTCAGCTTCCACTTTCATCTCTTTGGTTTCCATGGTTTCTGTCCACTCAGTATTCACAAAAAGATGATTGATGTATTGCTGCTGCCCACACCTAAGGACCAATTTTTTGTCTTCTTTTAATCATTTGCTGTACTCCATGTGTTACTTTCCTAGCTATCAACATTTTGTGCTCATCCCATTCTCCTTCCGCTCCTTGGGACCTCAAGGACTCTTGTGACTTAAGCTACCATTCAGTCTCCCTCAAACAACTCTTACGTGCTCTCTCCACATTTGACCTCTCTCCACTCTGCTCAGAGTTGTTTGTAATTTTCTCTGAGATCTCCCACTGCTAATGCCAAATGTTAGTGCTCAGTATTTGCCTGCTTTCCCTTCCCTTCCCTGTACCTGTTCACTTAGCAGCAGTGAGCCTGTGCACTTCAGCCTGCTAGCCTTGTGATAAGAGTACTGTTTTCGACTCTTCCCTCTCTCCAGGTTCTCTTAGTTTTTCTAGAGATTATTTGGTGGTGCTGGAGTTGGTAAAATGAAAATTAAAGCTCTCCCCCTCTATCTATACATTTGGATTTCTGGTACTTGATAATATCTGAAACAGAAAAGTCACTGGAACACATGATGATTTCTGGAAAGAATAACTGTATTTTTTGGAGAAACTTTCTGATGAATTGTCCTACTTTTATAAAATTGGTGCATTCTTTTCTGGGATTACTTCATAAGAGTTTGTGTGAAGTTTCTTGTCTCAGATATCTCACATAAGCTATGCAACTTCTTCTTTTGCACTATTTTCTTCTTTTGTCATTGCTATCACTATCTTTACAAAATGCAGTTCCCACTGCTTGAATTACAACATGACCTTATCTGCTTCCCTTCAACTGGCTTCTGCTTCAAGGTTTTGGTTCTAGCTTTTTGTTCTTTTCAAAGTTGGGTGAGCTTGCTTCTTTCTTTGCCCCTGTTTGTGTTACTTCCCAGTTTCTGCTTGGCTTTTGATTCAGTATACTAATCTGCCTAATTTGATTCCTCCTATAACAAGTTAATTACGATAGAAGAACCTAACTTCTGTTGCAGCCAATGAAGTTCACTTTATTAATTGCTTTCCTGTACTGGTTATCTACTGTGCTCTTGCCCCAGTCTGGGCTTTTTAAGATCATTTATTGTAGGTCCAGAAACTATACAAACAACCACAGTATTTTTCATTCAAATTTTTATTTTACTGGAGTACAGAATTTTCATAGAACCTCCTTAGTTTTATTACAGAGGAAAATAAATAAATATAAGTAAGTATTTTAAGGCAATTACACTTAAATTTATAGAGAGGAGAAGCAAAGACACTTTTCTTCACTAGAAAGCTATCTTCTTCATTATAAATGAGCCCTATGTACTTTTACTTTTTTCTTTCTTTCCTTTCTGTTTTAATCACTTATGTAGTTTTTATTTTAATTGAATAGTTGATATGCCAGTAGGAGGGAGCTTGTCTTTCTTTTTCTCTGCAAAGGTCTGTGGATGCATATGGTGCAGTGTATATCAGAACGACTGTAAATCCCACAGGGTCTGATTTCTGGCAGGTTTTTACATGTATACCCAAGTAATGCTCTATGCTTGCTTTGAGTAAACAAAACAAGCAATGTCATTCCCCCTCCCCTCCATCCCAAAAATGAAAGACAAACAAGCAACAGTCAAAAAACTGACCATAAACAAATGAACTAAAAAAAAAACAACCAAGAACCCCCTGCCCCCAAAGAAAAACATAAACACACAAAAATCAAAACAAAAAAAATTATCCACCACTTCATTAATGCATACATTTTCATTTTTCAACTTGAAGGCAGCAGAATTTTCCTATGAGTTTGTTAATAAAAAAAATTCCTTTTTCTTCTTTTTTTTTTTTAAATTTAATACTGCATGAATTTTTACTAACGTTGGAAGCAAGTGGTTTTGTAAGATTCTGTTCTTTGTTATGTTCTCAGCTTACTTAAACTATACCATATTGTGTCCCCTCTGCAGATTTCTTTCTCTTTTCAGTTTGTTTTATGTTTATGTAAAGGCTACTAGATTTCTGTAGCTCTAGTACAAGACAGAAGAGCTGTGTATCTTCTGTCTGTTTGTGGAATGTAATGCTTCTTTACAGCCTCAATTGAAAATAGTTCAGAACCACAAAAGCTATTAGGAAAGTGGTTTTAAATTGCAGTTCTTGTAATGCTTTCTCTTCTTCTGTGAACAAATAAGAATGTAAAGGACAAATTGTTTTACCTATTTTCCTGAAAATGTGTCCTCTTTCAAACCATTGGGCAACTTGGCCAGTGAGTAAAAAATATCTAATTGTGTTTAACAGTCTTCGTAACAGTGAGTTCTGTAAAATTGTTCTTTGAGCCCCTGATAGATTACGTATCTTATCTGATTATGTTTGATCTTGTTACCTTTTTAATTGTAGCTTTTTGATTTTTGTGAGAAGCGTAAATGGAAGTTTTTAGTGACTGCTTCTGGATAGACTGATGTCTCATGAGCTCTTTGTTAGTATCCTCTCTGAACTGAATAGTCTTAATTTTTTAAAATCTCTTGGAAAGTGGAACTTTTTCTATGGCTCAGACAGTTTTCATTTCCATTCTTTACACCTTTTACTACTACAGATTTACTTGAAAAGAGACATCAGATTTAAAAACATTGTCAAAATCAGAGTATACTGTGGGGCTCCAAAAAATATTTACAGAGAATCTTCCTCAGTATTTTTCCTTTCCTCAGTGTGGTTTAATATTTTGTTTTTCTTTTTAGTCTTCTGGGCAGATGTTTTTGCTAAAATTTTCTGAAATCACTCTTAGAGCATCTGAGTGGATTAAAACTTTTTGTAGTTCATTCCAAGTCAGTTTTTGAAAATGCAAAAGATAGACATGCAAAGATAGACGAAATCTTCAGAATGATGAATTTAGTAAGTGTCAGATTTAGACGATACACTTCTGAGAGAAACATTGACCAAATCTGAAGATGAATTGCTGTGTTGCGATGTTATACCATCTACAAACATATGCCAGTTCTTCAGATGCCGTGCTTCAAAGAGGGCCTTGATCATTAGTCTATAGATATAATAATAAAACGTAGACTTAATCAGTTGAATTAATAAATAGAACAAAATGTCTACATTTAGTCCTTGTTTTTCTTGTTATTTTTCCTGCCCATGCTGTTCTGAATCAGTGTGCTGACTTCAGTTCTGTGCTCACTTCTGCCATGATTGACTTAGTTTCCTTCCCCCGGAAATGCTGCCCTGTACGTGTTCAAATATTTTCATATATTTTACTTATGTTGTATCGCTTCATTCTTCTGTGACTTCAAATCCTTCTTTCCCTTCATTGCCAATGTTCTGACAAATTCCTGTAGACTGCACAACCATACTTAAACACAAGGCTTTATGAAGACTTTATCCTTAAACATGAAGATTATGAAAAATATATATTTCTCCTACAAGGCCAGTTGAATAAACATATATGCTGTTTTTCTCCAGTGGCTGACATGGAGATCTGTTACCTTTCTAACTCTTTTGACTTCTTAGTGGCACTTCTATGCCTTATTTCAAGGCAGAGTACAATTCCATTTTATCTGATGTTCTGCTACTTGTTGAAAGGTTTTATATTTTGGAGTGGCTAAGAGTGCGACCTTTGGCAAAGTGAGCATCAGTAAGATACACCTTTATGAAACACAGGGAGAGCCCGTCTGCCTTTTCATTCTTAGTTCTTTTGCACCAGTTGTTCTGTGGTCCTTGTGATTTCTGCAGAGGTTCTCAATATTGGTAAAACCAATATCACTATTTGCCCTAGAAAGTACTGCAAAACTGTAGACTACTTCTAATTAAAAATTGCAGAATTACCAAACTATTTTCATTACCAGATACTAATTTTACTAAATTCATTCAGTTATATGGAATTAATAATTCTCACGCCAATGTTTGCTGGTTCCATAAACTTTCTAGTATTTCAGTTATATAGAAATCTAGCAATGGTTGTAGGGTCTGAAGTTATTTGAATATTTCAGGTCCAGGGCTAACCATGAAGTTCCATTCTTTATATTCCTCTTCCCAGGGACTGCTGGAAGTGCCTCTTATTGGGGCAAAAACTGATTAGAAATATATTAACCAGGTGTTTTTATAGTAACTTATAGCTAATTTATGCATGTTTCATTTACTCTTCAAGTTATTCCATTTGAAAAAAACATCACATTTCCACCTCTAATCATAGAATCCTGTGATGCTAGATAGAAATTTTTTTCATGTATATGATGAACATTAAAGAAAGTGTTACTGTTGAAATGGGCTAAGCTCAGGATGGGTTTCATACAACAATGTGCATGCCCAATAATACAGTCCATGCTGTTTATGTAATAATTGCTTGCTACGGCACATTAGAGATAATTTATAAAAAAGCATACATTTTTGGCATCTAGAAGGAAAACAGCAGCTTTCACTGTTTACCTTTTTGCTGGCTTGATCAGTAGTTGCAAAATTGCTGGGTTTCTCCAAACCTACCATGTCAACAGCGCTGACAAGTAAATGTTCAAGTCCCAGAATGTTCATTGGAATTATGCCACTTCTTGTTTAAATGCAATTAAGGTTGGACTATATTATTTAACTAACCATCCTTGCTCAATCTGAACAAAAGTCATGTAAGGGGCTTGGTGTTTTGCGCAGAGACCTATACTATCAGCACTGGTGTCACTATTTGCTTTCCTTCAGATTATCTAGTGTCTGTTTAAGTGATTGGAAAGGAGAAGGTAGTGCCACAATTCCTTTAAGATACCTTTCTTGATAGCTTCTCTTTTAAAATATTTGTATTTTCTTTCAAAATGAGAACTTGAGCAGTTTACTATATGACCACTTATTTACTGTCCACTGAATAAGCATGATGAATGCAACTGCTCTGTTTCATCCCTAAGGAGTAGCCCATAATGTGTTTTTTTTGTTTTGATCTATTCTCCCTTTCTTATTGAGTCCAGTGGATATTCCTGTTTCTTTTGTGATAAAATATAATTACCAAACTTTGACCCGTACTGTGGCCTCACTGAATAAACAAAACCAAAAACTGTGCTGAACTGTGATGGTAAAAATCGCTTGCTAAGAACTCACTGACTGTGTAGGTGACAGGCAGAAACTGGAATTAAAATTGTCATGTGTAAAAATGTCTACTGATGGATATCTTCAGACATTGATTTTCTTTTTCTTTCCACAATATCCAAATAAACAGAAGTTAGGTTTTTACCCTTGTAGTAGTGTAACATTAGGAAAAAAGATTTTGAATTCTTATGATGAAGCCATCTTCATAATTCAGTAGAAAAAGATCTAAACTACAGAAATACGTAAACTTTAATGAATAACAAGATAATTAGCCATATTGTTTTTGAATATGCATTTAATTCAAAATAAATATCAAATATTTTTTGTTTATTGCATTATAATAGTGAAATAAGAAAAATTATACCAGTCTGACAGTTGAGATTAAATTTTGGACTTTTTATGAGTTAATGCAGGGAAAGCTTAAAGAAATAGTATTCTTCATTGGAGTTTCTACTGCTTTTTGTGAGTTTGAATTTGCTCATTAGTCTTTAATAATAAATCTCCTCCTGGCCTTGCTTAATGGAGAAGTTTACTTCTATAGCCTATGAACTAGTCAAAACAAAAGAAAAAATCCACACAAAACTAACAGAATTTATTTTATGCAAATTATCAAGAATAATTATTACCTTCCTCTGTAGTAATTTCTAGAATCCAGATATTGCAAGGTAATCAGCAAGTTCCTTAATTATTTATTATGAAAAGTGTTGGGATGCT
Organism: Odontophorus gujanensis; assembly: GCA_013399175.1. NCBI lineage: Eukaryota > Metazoa > Chordata > Aves > Galliformes > Odontophoridae > Odontophorus > Odontophorus gujanensis. The sequence goes on from VXAB01004890.1 coordinate 45,872, forward strand.
GAAATAACCAAATGGAACTCACTAATATAGTTCTTTGGGATGGTGGAAAAGGACTTGTTGGAGGTTAGAAAGACATTTCCCTTTCAGTTTTTGAATAAGAAATCAGTAGAATTGAAGATAGCCCTTTTTAAAAAAAACAAACAAACAAAAAAACCCACGATCTTCAAGTCTGGTATTGAGGTTTTGTCTCTCCCCCTCTAAAAGTACTTTCCCAAATTACTTCCATTTGTCAGAAGTCATTTAGAATGCTGAGATGAAACAATGAAAAATTGAGAAAAATTTTGAAAAACATACTGAATTCTGAAACACTGGAATTATACTGAGTTTCAACAAACACTTAAGGAACTAATTCCCCCTGGTTCATTTGGAAACTTCAGTAGTCTACTTGTCACTCTTACTTTGGGGTTGCCTTATCTTTCTTCTCTTTACTCCCTGTGCAAACACAAATTAACACTTTTGAAAAGGGTATAAATGATAAAAAAAAATTTCTCAGAGTGATGAGAAAGTTCATCTTTGGCATAATGTATGAAAAGAAATAGCATCTGAAATGGTATGTGAGAAGAAAGGCCTGTTGGTGGTAAATGGGCTGGGCCTCGCGTGCCAGGCCCCACGTCCGCAGCCGGTGTGCTGGGTCTCGGCACGTCTGCTAGTCTTTGCATAAAGTGCTAGAAAGCCAAAGGGTTTTTTTTTCCCACACTTCACTGGTTCACATCCTTCTTCTTTTTTAGTAGAACAAAATCTACTTGCAGTTAAAGCTTTTAACTTGATTTATTGTGAATATGACTCACTGTGTGCAAGATATTAGAGATTTCAGTGTAACAAATGAATTGCTGAGCATAGACAGTATGCGCTCTGCCTTAGCAGCATTTGCAGTCCTACAGAATGTATAGGTAAATGGAGCTGACTCTCCTTTGGTAAGACACTCAATCCAAGTCATCTAGAATACACCAAAATATCTGTTATCAAACTAGAAAATGAAAGAAAGAAGGTATAAAGGAAAAGAAACAACTTCTTGTGTTTTTAGTAATGTGTGGTGGTGAGCACAAGTGTTACTGCCTTAGGGCCATCTGATCACCTGTTGGACTATTTTTTTAATTTCAATTTTAAATAGTACAAGAAAATCCATAGCAAAAAGGAGTCATAAAAACCCACTGGCTCCAAATTCCATGATATACTAATGCAATCCTAAACTGATGTATAAGTATAGGAAAATTTGTAGCCAAAGATATATATCTTATCTCAATACACCTTAGCATACTCTGAACAGACAACTGAGAAGAGGTGCCGACACGATTTGCAACAATAGCTCTTGCATTGCCACCGATGCCTACGAGGCGTGTTTGGGATGTTGCGGAAGCGCGTGCTGGCTCAGGCTGCCCTGCTGCCGCTGGCACTGGGTGCAGTGCTGCCTGGGGAGGAGAGCCAATGAGCGAGGCTGCACGGTCTGCACGGTGCGGCCCTGGGCTGCCTGGGCGTGCTGCAGAGATCAGGTAGCGCTGGGTGCAGTGGAGCTTGGTGTCATGCAGCACAGCGCAGGCTGAGCTTGCTTTATAGGCAGCCTAAAATTGCAGTCACCAATAATGCCAATTTTTACTTTTGTTTCAGAGCATGGGAACTTGAAACATGAGGTAAGGATCCGTTTTCATGTGATATTTGCTTTGTTAATGACATTATTTACTTTGTGCACGTGCCGTTGGAGCAGGTATGTTTTTCTTCTGCATTTAATAGCATATTTCTTTAGAATGGTGGAAAACAGCTACTAAATACAAATGTACTGTGTTCAAAGCGTGTGCCAAGTTTCAGTTGATGTGTGTTGAAGTTGGGAACACTGGAAGGAGTGGAGACGTATTTATTTATTTTTTTTAAGTTACAGGAAAAAAGCAACAACGTTACTTTAGAACTATTCTCTTGTTCCTCAGTGTCCCTGGACCAAATTTTGCTGTACAGTTAAACTACTTTTTCATCTTTTTTAAATGGTAGCCAGTTTTACTACATGAGACGTGCTGGGGTATCAGTATCTCAGTATTGAAGTCATCTATGTTTCTCCTCAGCCTTTTAGGCAAGAAAAAACAGCAGGGCAATTTTGCCTTTTTATTTAAACAGTGATTCAGTAGTTAGGGAATTTATATAATCTTGAGAGAACAGTAAGATGGAGGCAGTGGTATATGTGGTGTACCTGCCCTGAATTACAAAATGCTGGCACTTACACTGGATTGTGCTCTCACCAGTTCCTGGTGCCTTTGGACTGAAGCACAGGAGGGAGTAAACAGTTACTTTTTTGTCCTCCAGCTCTGACAGGAAAAAGGCAGAACTGTTAGGGTAGAGTAGTTTCCAGTAGCTACCTTACATCAGAAGTTAGTGATAACTTAACCACTTAAGCAACACACTGGTGGTGAAGAATGTATAAGCATGTATATTCCGTCTCTTGGTAAGCACATGTTTTGGTGCTGTTGCTAACACCAGTAACAAAATTGAAAGGAGCTATCTGCTGAGGTGAGTGCTGTGCAGGGGATCACGGCTGCCACACACACAGCCAGCTCCCACTGCGCTGTGCTGGAGCGCTGTGGTGCTGCGCCCACCCCAGATGGCAGTGAGGGCTGGGGAGGGCCCAGCACCTTCTGGCATGTTCTTCAGCTGCGGCCTGGCCTGCAACAGGCACCAACTGGACTCTGTGGTGTCTGAGTATGTGAAGATAGGGCAGTCTGGTTGTAGCCCTGCATGAGAAGAGGGTGCCGGGTCTGCGCTACCACAGCCTGTGCTCACAGCCCTGCAGTCTGCCTGCATGCCCTGAAATGGCTCCCGCCTGCCTTGCTGTTACCTCAGCCCACAGCTCACCAGTTGTACCTCCATCTGCCCACTGCCTGGACTTTAATGTCTGCCTAGAAGCATCTGCTAAGGAAGAGCATTTTAAAATATGAAAATTATAGCGTGGCCTTTTAGCGGAACTCTCCTGGTACTGCAGTTGACAGACAGCACTGGGAAGCCATGAACAGATTGCTGACTGCATCTTGTGGACAGCCCTGCCAAAGTACCTCAGGCTAAATAAGGTGAACATACGTGTCCAGATGAAAAAAATATGGATCCTAATTGTAGCTAATCTCTCCTGACCCTAAGCTTCTCACCCCCAGTGTGATTTTGAAATCTTTCTTTTTTTGGTAAGAAATAGCTTCCTTTCTAGAGCTATTAATTTGGTACTGGCTATTGATTTGAACCAAAGTGTCAGGATTTTTTTCATTCTTAATTAATTGCCAGTTTCAAATATCCTTCAGCACCGTAAGAATTAAGTATAAGTCAGAATACATGATTTTAGGAAAGATTGAAAGGTTTACATCGCACTGGTTATGTAGTAATACTGGTACTGCAATATATTTGAGGATAATTCAGTGTGTTTTCATGCAACCGAAGAATTTTCCTTAAAATAATTTTTCTGCTGAACTTTGGTGTACCTAACTCAGGTACACCAGATAAAAAATACAGAATTACTGTATTTTTTATACAGAATTACAGATATTTACTGCCATTCAGTTAAATATCCGTATCTTCTTTTGGGCTTGCTTTTTTCTGCTCTATTGCTCTTTTCCCTGTCATGCAAATATTCAGATACCACTGCGTTATTCCTTAAGAGTAATAATAATAATAATAAAATAGCCTGTATTAAAAATAAATAAATAAATGAGACTTCTGTTGATACCTTGGAACTTTACTTTCACTTTTAGCAGCAATTAAAAAAAAAACAACAAAAAAACCCAACACCTTTTCTTTGTTTAGAGTTGTAAGGTATTGACCAAAGATGTCCAATCTTTGGCAAGAGTCTGAAAGCTGTTTTTTTAAATCAAGCTTTTCCTTTTGCTTGCTTGCTATGGGACTTAGTGATTTCATTGTGCCTCGGGTTACTTGCTTTTTGGTTTGCCTCGGTGTGTGTCCCACATCAGCTTATATCAACTACAACTAAATTGGAGCGACCTAATTGTTCCCTTTGTTATGCAATATGCTTTTCTCTGATTGGTCTGATTAAAAAATAAGTGTAAGAATGCAGGAACCTTCGTGCAAGTTACCAGTTAAAACATGTCTGCGAAAGCAAATGACTGGCTTACAGATGTGCCTTATTTCACATGTAAATTTTCGAAGACCCATACCTCCTGTCAGTGTTTCTGATTTTACAAGGCTCTATTTCTTCCAAGTTTAAAAGAAAGAGTGAGAGGAGTTACTAAAAATTGAAGTACTTGCTTAGAAAATGAGAATCTTAAGATTTATCTAGGAAATTCTAACTACCTTAAGTATGGAGGAGGAACGGTAGAAGTTTTTATCTAATTAAAATGAGAGATGCAATCTCACTACTTCTGTCTCTATGGGCTGTGTATTTTTTCCACTATCAAATTCATAAATTATTTTCTTAAGTACTTACTATGCAAAAAATATAAGATTGTACTGAGAATCTTTTGAGCCCAGTGCCAGAAAAAAATAGGATATATAAGTAAAAATTACTAGGAATAGTTTTCAAAGTATGATATTTCTACCAGATAAAGATAATTGTGGTTATGATGGTAGGGAAAATAAGTTAAGATAACCATCTTTGCCTAGTAGATTGTGGGAATGAAAGGAGTGTAATGTGCCTTCATGAAAACAAGTTTATTCATATCCTTGATTTGTATTTTTGTTGTTCAGAAACGGACGAATGGAATTAGAAGAAACTCCAAACACGTGGACCCAGGTTAGTGTCATGACTTTTTAATAGTTATACTTGAAATAAGGAGAGCAAGAAAACTGTAACTCAAGTTGCTTTATGATTGCTATTGTAGTGTATGCAGTACTGAAAATTTATTGCTAAAGTTATGAAGATATACAGCAATTGCACTGTTAGTGATTTCAAAGATATGGTCTCTTTTTTTTTTTTTTTCCTTTTTCTTTAAGCATTACTTCAGTTCAGGTTGAACAGTGAATTGCCTCTGGGCTTTTGGTGAACTCGACACACCCTACTCGGTAGAGTGCAGTTTTAAATTGTACTTTGCAGTTTTAAAAAGAAATAACAAAGTGGTGAAAAGCATACAGTTGCTTAGAAAATCTGGGTTCTAATCTGCAGAGTTGTAGGTATTCTGAAGTCTAACTGTAGTGGTACACAGTGCTTAGCTCTATTGGATGTGAGTTGCTCTTCTAAAAGACATATAAACAAACTGTAGGTTTATGTAGAATCTAAAAGTGATTTTATTTTTTGCTAGTTTATGGTAGATATCCTTCTGGCATCGTGGCAGCAGTAGCAACCCTTAAATTAAATGCTTGCTTGTAGTCTGTATACTCAAGCGGGTGATTGTTTCCTCTGGAGACCCATTATATGCCTGCATAAAATATACAATGTTTTTTGGTGTAACTGTGTGATATTTTTAGTATCATTTTTTACAGTAATTACATTTCTGTCCTTTATATGTTTCTTGTGTAGTGTAATTACTGGAGACTTGTTATGCAGATATCGTTTGGAAAAAGCTAAGCTGTAGATTATTAAAGATTTCTAGATCTGGATGCCTAGAAACAGTTGGAGTCAAACATTAAACAGGATGGCAACTTGATACCACTTTATAGCCTGGCAGAGCTAAGCACTTTTGGATAGGATAGAGTTGTGCCATTAGGATTGCAGCTGCTTTGGCTTGGAAAATCTGAGTGTTGTAACTTGCTGAAGCAGGCCACACCTTTCTTAAGCACCCAGCTTTGACATGTTTGGGAACATATATTGTCACTTTGTTCCCACTGGTTTATAAAGCTAGGTGCTTCATGCACCTAAGTCCTTCTGTGTGCTGTTAAATGAAATTTTTTGAGGAAGAGAAACAAGCACCCTGTAACTCAAGTTATTCTAGTTTGAGTAGGAAACACCAAGACCTATCAATGAAATTATTTGGAAAAGGATGAGAACACATACATACTAGTACTCCATAAATACTTCGATTTTCAAATGAAGCAAGCTTTTTTTTTTTTATTTGCATTCTGTCAGCATAGGCATTCTGAGTCTTGCCATAACTTCATAGAGAAAACAAAGACATGAATGTCTTTGGTAATCTATTGGTAATCTTCGAATGTTCTAGATAATACAGCTCACACGATAATATATTGTCTTGGGAGACAGAAGATGCCATCCAGAGAGCAACATTTGTAAAAGATCAACTTTTTTCAGCGTGCACTGCCACATAGATCCTAATTTCTTTTTAAAGTGTCTGGCATGTAAATCCCTGGAAATCCTAGCATAGTGGTGAGCACGTAATTGAGAGCAGTAGTCAGTTAGAGATACTTTTTAATAATAATACAGCACATTAAGACTTTTTATTATATATATGTTTAAAGAGAAAAGTGAGTTGCCCAAGCTGGGGTCTGTGCAAGAGGTCTAACAGTGCTGTTTGTTACCTGTATTTCATGCTATAGTGCTGAAACATCAGTACTGATTCAGGGAAGCACATTTGCTGTGAATCAATTGCAGACACCTGCAGTGTCTAAATATTGATGGAGTGTGATATCAGCAGTAAATAAAATTACTGTGGACTGTGAGTGTTTTTGCACAGTCTTCTCAAAGTCCCTTACTCATCTGCTATCTTTCTGCTGTTGTCTTCAACAGTTTTAATAATGAATAATGAATGAAGGATGTTTAGCATAGTCAAGTTGACGTGTTATGATTTGTATAGTCAAATCCAACATTTACTGACACTACTTAGCAATGACTGAAAGGAAACAAAGTACATTTGAGAGGATGGTCTAAAGGAAATTGTTGTTCATGTTAATATAGCATTAAGATATCTCTTACCTTCTGCTGGTAAAGCTTCTTGTTGGGGGAACCTATCTAACTGAAGTAGTCTGTAAACAGTGTATTGTTCTCGAACATTCCACTTGTTTTTAAGTTTAGTTAACAGTGGCAGTTTCCTCTTAGAGATTTGTTTTTCTGCTTTATGTTGTGTAGAAAAGGTAGAAAGAAAAGTGATGAATGGACAGGAAAGCAGAGAATTTCCTACGAAATCAAACAGCTGTGAAAAATGTGCAGATAGAGAACAAATAAGAAAGCAAAAGGAAAAGCATTTGTTTTTTTCTCTGTGCTGCATGCCTTGACTTTACCATGTGCTACAGTTGGACACGACCTTCTGAACTGGTCCATCTATTACATTTTAGGGAAGTCTACTTTTGGAAGAACAGTGAATGAACCTGTAAATGCATCTACACCTTAGGAATAACTTGGTCTAGCATTTGTGTTTCACTGTGGAACAGCAGGATTCTTTATAAATATATATTTGAGAAGTGATTAGATTGGTGTCAGGTTTTGTCTGGAATGGGAATGTGCATGTAGAATGATAATTATATATTACTGTTTTGTAGTATAAGGGACCTCAAGAAAGCATTGATACATATGTTAAAATTTAAGCGTGTGATTGCTCCCTTGACATAAATGACAAATGGACCAAAATGGACCATTTGTGTGTATACTTGTAAGTATAAATCTAAGACTTACTGTATATTTTTTATTTTTGAGAAGGATAGCACAATCTGACTAGTGTTTTTAAAATTAATAATTTTGTATATATTGAGAGGTCTTTTTTTTTTTTTTTCCTCAACTATTCGTACCACGTATGTTTGCTGTCTTTATTTTTTAAGGGTGTAAAGTGAGTCTAAATGTAATAGATTCACAGCTTGGTGTTTTTAAAAACTAGCTTTACCCTAAACATGTATGCTAATATAAACATTGGAACTTTAATCTCTTGAAGTGTGAAAGCATATTTCATATCAGAAGGATAAACTTGGTAAAAATAGAACAGTAGAAGCCTTGTACTGAAGATTAATTGCAGAATAAACTCAAAGTCTGATCTGTGAAAGGGAGTCACTGAACATATTCTGTCTTCTTAAACAGCTGATTTCTTTGTAAGCATGGATTAAAACTGAGAATACCCTAGTTGTGAATTGGGGGAGAGATTCAGCAGATCCTTCAAATAATCTGAAACACTGACTAAATTTTGGGGGCTGAGGCAGTGTTAAAATGTAATGAAAGCAATTGCATGTAAAGTTATCAGTAAAGTTATTTTTCAGACCGAGTTCAAAGTCCGAACAGTAATTTAAAAAATACTTTTATATTTCTGGTTGGCATCCTGTCCGAGCTTGCTTTGTGAAACATTTCTTTACTATTGATTTTACACAGATTATAAAGAAAAGAATCTGAAGGGAATTATTGTGTCTGCAGCCTAGATTTTATGTGTACGTATGCATGGGTGTTTATGTCACTGTGCATGTGTGTATATGTATGCTTGTGTGTGTGTGTGTATATATGTTTGTATCAATATGCCTCTGGTATTGTGGACCAACATATATGTACATACAGGTAGGTTTGCATATATGTGTATAGGTGTATGTATGTACATATATGTAAACATACATAGTTATATGTAGGTTGTTCTGAAAATAATGCCTCTGACTTTATTTTCTTAGGAAGTACAACAGATACAAAGAGCACAATAACACTATTTGATACAGCAAGTTCCTAGCTATAAAACAGTATTTTTCAGCATAGGCACCACATTTAGCTGTGCATTTTCACCAGCGATGAACAAGAACTCCATGTTGCACTTGCAACAGTCTGCATGGCTGTCTGGAATATGGCTTGTCTTTCATGTCAGTGTTACTCTTGCTGAAACACACCACCCACCAGTGCTCATATCTACTGTTTGGTCACCGTCAACATTCAGCAAGTGTTTGATGAATATCAGTGGGTACAATTTTTTCTGCATGGAGGAATTCACTGACACACCTTCGCTTTGTATGCAGTTCCGTGTCAGACACCATTTTCTCAGACTGCCCCTCTGCTGCCATCTGTCACATGGCAACAAAATGGAACGGAATATTGGTCGGAAGGTTCAACCTCCACTGCTATACCACCAGCGTCTGCCTCTGACACTGTGGGTCAACATAATAAAATAGGAGACATCACTTTTGGAACAGTCCTTATGTATGTGTGTGAATCTGTATATACACATGTACACACAATTCTGGAGATATTTGAGATATTTATTTAGACAGTGGGAAATTAACTACTGTGTGTTTCATGCTTTGTTGAAAACGTATTATGAAGCCTGGTAATTTGGTTGAGTCATGTTTGATTACTAAACAGTGAAACAATATTCAGATGTTTGTGTATTGTGGTAAAAATTATATCTAGTTTTCATTGTAAAAATTAAGGAATACTGTAATATGGGCAGGTTAGATTTCCTTTTCCTTTCATAGTTAAGATCAAGGAATATTGGACTACTGTGTTTCAACAAATTCTGATGCAATGTGCTTTTCTGTGACAGTCAGGTTTAACCCTGATGTCTGTTTCAGTACCAGTCCAACTATATGTTCAGCCATAAGGAAACTGGACCAAATTAAAATACTAGGATATCCCAACCAGCAGTTAATTCTTTGCTAAGCATGTAGCTGTAATAGAAAAATCTAATCTCTTCAACTGAGAATTTGAAGCAGACCTGATTTTCTTATGAACAGTCTAGATTAGGCCTTTATAGTCCTGAATGCTGCCTTTCCTTGCTCAGGCCAAGTATATAGCAAATATCCTGTGTCATGAATAAGAAAAGATAGCTTTAGCTCAGTGACATGCTAGTGTTCAAGAATTTGTTTCTCCATTTCAGCATTGGGTGCTATTCTCCCTGATCCTGGCTGGATCTCTCATGGCCCATTGCTGAGAAGAGGAATTTATCATGGTTTTAAGCTACAGTAAAAGGTCTATCATAGATACAAAACTGCTATTAAGCAGACCTCCAGTTTTTAGCTTTCCCATGAGCAATGTGACTGAAGTCACAAAAAGTATCTCCTTATTATGACTATCTTAAAAGTGGATTGCATCAAGATGGTATTTTTACTTTACTAAAGGAGTGGCTGCATATAAAATCAAGAAATGCATTGATAGGTATTTTTCTGGGGCATTCTGCAGTGTTGCTGAACAATTGTTTTTCCTGTCAACAAAGTGAGAAAGTGTATACCAATCCCCTTGTCACTAGTTCTTACTTCTCCTTTCAGAACAAAAAGAATAACCTATTACAGACCATTTTTTTCCCTGCATCTTCCCCCAGGACATTATTTGAGAATCCCAGAGACTTATTTCTTCATTTTTAAATATCTGTGAAAAGTTTTTGGGAAAGTCATTATACCAGCATATAGTGAATTGCTAGAGTTACGTAATATATTATTTTCAGCTTTAGATATTGTTTATGGTGAACGGAGCAAAGAGATTTAATGGGTAGTCAAGTGAGTGTGTAAATGAAGAAGCAGATGACTATAAATGAACCTGGGGAAAGCCTGAAGGAATGCTGAATGAAATGTGTCTCACAAAACTTACTCCAGTGATTGAGTTTGTGGTTTGACAAGTGTGAAGTCCTTCCCTCTTTTTAATGTTGTGAGATAGCCTAATAAGGTTCACAGTAATAAAACATGCATCACATCCTGTAACAAGACCTTGGACCCTGCTGCATGCAGGCTAGCCAGAGGACCATTTTGTCCTTTTGATTTAGTATTTCAAATTCACTCTTAAAGACTCAACTTATATGTCTTAATAATAAAAGAAAAATGAAGCACACGAGTATTTTAGACTGGAAGGAGCTCAGACTTTGCTTATTTTAGAGTTTGTGTTTCAATAACTAACAGTTATGGAGTATATACCGTTTAGCATGTTTTCCCTGATGATGACAGTGTAGTTTTTTTGATGCATTAGATTTGCTGAGTTTCTTAAGATGTTTCTAAAATGTTAAATTGTGGTGTATGAAGCTTTAAAACCTAAAATAAGCTTTGATTATGCATATTTAAAACATGCTTAATGTTTATGGGAGCTCTATTGAGTTTGTGTTACTTTTTCTTTCCCTAACACAGCATCTGAACACTTGGTTCAGTGTGCAGTAAAATGTACAGTGCATGTCACTAGGAATCACTGTGAACCAGATGAATCACAGTGAGGACGTGATTAACAGGGCAGCTAGGAGTTCTTTTGCTGCAGAAGGAAATTCTGTTTGTTTCAGGATGACAGAGGCAATGCTACTGCTTGCCAACACTAGTGTAATTCTGAAGGTTCTGGAGTGGTTAAAGAAATCGGATTGCCGCTGTAATGTGAGCAACTCCTAGTACACCCAGCTGTGTTTTAACATGTTTTACATCATGTGGCAAGGACAGCACAGGGATATGAGATTCAGTTAATTTTGTTGTTAACACCAAGTTCTAAGTTAAGGGGACAACCTCCTCCTTCCAGATGGTTCTTAGCATCAGAGAATTCAGAAACCCTGGATTTTGACTTAATATGTATCTCACTTTTTTGGAAATAGATCTCATCTTCAGAATTCTTGCCCCTTTTACTGCTGCACTAATGCTGTTTGGTGAGCTATTGTTGCTTCCCAAAATAATGTATTCATCTTTGTTGCGATACAAGAAAGAACATGTCTAATGTTTTTCACCAAGAAATTTTCCACTGGTGCATTTCTGGGAGGCAAAACAGAGTTTTGTCTTCTAATGAAGCATTTCAAATGCAGTTTAATGAATTTTATTTGGGTTGCTCTATTTTAAATTGAAATCATTTTTATATTCCTGTTGGGGCAAGGTATTTTGAAAGGTACCTGTCCCTTTGGCATCTCAGCAGTGAGCTAACATTCAGAGAAAATAGCCGTTAGCCTTTTCTTTTAATTAAACATCAGAAGACCCAGATGCCAAAGGGTGAAATATGTTTATTTTGTTGAACTCTTTCATCCCTGTGTGGTTGGATTGGGAGATTATTTTGTAGTTGGGTAATTTAGGCTCTTTTGTGTTACTGGATATGTATTTAGGACTGGCTGTAGATCTTTACAGCCAGATCTCTTTTAGATCTGGTTGTAGAACAACTAACATTCTATTTTTCTCTTGTGCAGTGTTTCATACATGCTTAGCACATACATAATTTTTAAGATGAGGTTGGTTGAAAGTTTTACTATATATTATTTTCTACTTAAAACATGTCTACATTTTGTTCTGAGCAAAATGTCACTTGTAGAGGTAGATGGAAACTCCCATCAAGGGAGTTGGCAGGAAAAAAAAAGGAAAAAAAAAGTAAGATTAGGTTAAAAAAAATAGACAAAAAGGGCATGCAGGTATGATCCATAAAACAAGAATTAATACGATTTTGCATTTTTACAAATAGTATAATGTGATTTAAAGAATAAATAAAGGGAAGGGAGGGAAATGTGCATGAAGAAATCATGACCTGAAATTGCCATTATTTACTCTGGCAAGTAGAAAGGAATTGCATGGTATTCTGCTAATGTTGATTGGGACTGCTAAATCTCTTATTCATCCTCAAGAGGAGTATTGAATTTACCTGTGTATTTCCATATCCAATTTAATCTTCAGGGTACTGTTGATCTCAGAAGACAAAACAAAATAAGGCAGTGATTGATTAAAAATAGTCAAAAGCATTTTCACAGTACTCTGAAGCATATGGTTTCTTTTCTTGTGGCTTACTTATTTAACTAAATCAGTATTTGATCACTACTTCAAAGTAATTCTCACACAAAGAATTTGGGAAACGTTGTAAAGCTAAAAGCATCCATCCCATGGGAGAAAAAAGACTGTTGAAAATTCGCAGAAGAGATGCTTAAAAAACTACCTCTGCCTTCTGCCTAAGGATGGTTTTACTACTTGTAGAAGGGGCTGGAGGCAAAAGCTTGAGAAACTGATGCTGCTTTTCAGAAGAGTTTTTAATCTGATCACCTCTTTGAGCTTCCAAGAGGAGAGAACACTGAGGCTGAGTTAGGCTGCAGGCCAAGCTTGCCCAGGATCAATTCTTCAACAGTAGCCAATTAAATAGATGCTTAGAGACACAAATGGCGGATGATGTTGTTTTACTTTCCCAAGTAGCTTTTTTTGTTTCTTAGCTCTTAAAAATGTGGAAGAAAAATTATGTCTTTTTGAGCCAAGCTAAAGTCCTGGCAATTGTAACATCCTTTAATTATTACTGTCATAATTATTTGTGTGAATTAAGTACTACTTTGTTTAAAATCTGCTGACTATTACTCGGTCGAGAAAGTGAATAAGAAATTAATGCTGTCTCTTCTCACTGTATCTGTGCCTCTCATGAGTTGTCACATCCCTTCTAGTCATTTTCTCTTCAAGCCTGAGCAGTCCTTATCTGCTTATTTTTTCTGATACAGAAGCTTTTTGGTACCCCTGCTTCTTACTTTTCTGCGTGCTGATGGTTGAAGAATGATAATGCTCACAGTATTTAAGATACAAATGCATTATTCAAAATAATGAAGATTTCTATTTCTGCAGTTATTTTTTGGAAACCTGAGAACTAGTACACAGCTGAAACAAATTATGATCCTGAAGAATGGAAGTTAAAAAAACATCTTGTAATGATTCCAAGATGTTATTTAAATGATGGTAGTTTCTTTAGTGTCCATTATTGTTTATGAACATTCCTACCCTTATTTTTGTATTTAAGTTACATCATATGCTAAGATATGATGAGTAAATCTTCAAAGTTTCCTCCAGCCTAGTCTATGATCCATCATCCTATTGTAGAGACAATTCGGTTCATGAAATCTTCTGTCATTTCTTTGTAAGTGTTCTTTGAAAAAAAAAAAAACCACAATGATTTTGCATCTTCTACAATACTTACTAATGCACAGTTTATTCCCACTTAAATATTGTGCATTAACTTTTTGACCAGTATAATTCCAAGCACAGATTTCTTTGGGAGATCCTTTTGGAAACTTATTTGAAGAAATAAAAAGATTGCTATTCCAATATTTTACTTCCTATCCTTACATGGTGTATTTATCTGGGGGATTTTTGTCTCTCATCATGACAGTGACTCCTGTTAGAAATGCTTCGCTAATACTCATTAGGATATCTTCTTGATCCTCATATTCATTGTTTACTTCAAAAAACTTTAAACAGTGTGTCAAATGTTTCTTTACAAATATGTTTTACTTGTTACTTTTAATTTATTCATACAATTGCAAACTCTGTTTTTGTAGCAGATATTTACCAATCTTCCTGGTACAAATATCAGCTGTTCATGTGAGGGCATGTACTTTTATCAGCTAGCTTGCTTTAAAGCAATATTTTACACTTAATGTCACATATTTCTCTGGTGCTGAGTCTGTTTTAAGAAATAGGTTACAGATCTTGATTAACAACTCAGCAATTCCATATTTGAATTCATTTAGTATTCAAGAGTCTTTCCAAGTAGTGACAGTATAGAAGTTATCTGATTGACTTTTTAAAAAAAATTATTTTACTTTTCTTCATCAGAATCAATTAGTTCAGTCCAGGTGTTTTTAACTTATTTGTTTTGCTCATCCCAGGAAAAAATGTAAGGTACCTTTATAAGGAATTCAAATAAAGTATTTGAGTTTAGCTCTCATTACTGCTTCTGCTGACCTACAAATAAACAGAAGACTTGCTCAGTCTTGCACTATTCATAACTTACATTTCTTAATCTTTAATGTGCAACTGGGAATTAAATAGTAACTTTATTATCTGCTACCTTGAAAACTGCCCCAGCTTGTAACCTTATAGGTTATTCTTTTACCAGCTCATTTGGAATGGGAGGTGTGGTGAGAGGAAAGGGCATGAGGCATGCTTGCTACGTTCATGTGGTAAAGCAGTATTCTATTGTTCTTGGGTTTTCTTTTTCCTTAACTGGTTTGACAACAGCAAATTCATAAATTGATACAGCAGCAAAAAATGCATCTGTGGATCCCAGCTTTTCTTCCAGAATAATCTCACCTCTGACAATGGAAACTGTCTTGCAAATAGTATTGATAATACAGCAGAATTTGCTTAATGACACAACATCTACAAGTTGCTTTTATAGTTTTTTTCCCCCCACTCCTTCTCACTTGATCATAAAGTGAAGAGGATAAATAGGGAGATAGTCTTCAAAGAAAAAGACTATGAAACTTAATTATGAGACTTAAAACCTTGATTGCTTTTGTGCACTGCATGCTGCTTTTGTTAGTTCTTTGCTTCAGATGCATTTAAATCCTGTAATTGTACATAGCTTTGCACATGCACGGCTCAGGTGTCTCAGAAATGTTGAGTGATATCAACTGAGTTCAAGGAGAGCTGATGCTGGGATTTAAATACATAAAGGGCATTCCTTGTCAGAGCACTATGTCTGGGAGAAAGAACCAACTGGATCTGTTCTGCTGAGGTCAATTTGATCTTTGGTGGTTTTCTGGTTTGGCTGTGTGCTGCTGCCGCAGGTGGTAGTCCTTTTTCCCCCACGCAGGCTTCTCCTCTCTGTGCTTGTTTCTTGTCTTTTTTTTTTTTTTTCTTTTCTAAAAACAAAACAAAAAAAAACCCAACAACCTCTACTGAGGGTTATTTTTTGAAAGCAGATTTTCAGGCAGTGCTACAGTGTTCTTTTTTTCTTAATGCAATGTTCAAACAGCGTTCTTTTATAGATGCTCACTTGTGAAGCATCTCTGTACTGTGCTGAAATTTTCTTGCATGAAGTGTAAGAGATATCTATTAATAACTAAAAGGTATATCTGCCATAATCAGAGGCCATCAAAAAGAAATGTTGCTCAAGGAGGAAGATCACAAGAGTGTTTAACTTAGAATGCTGAAGGACTGCGTAGCATTACAGAGAGGGTGTGTGCAGGCAAAATGAGTCTGTCATTTTCTGGAAGCTGCCTGTTTTGTCAAGTATCAGCCACTTCCCGCTCATGTTATGTAATAATTTAAGGCAGATCTTTTGCCAATAATTTCTTTATTAAAGCAGAAGAAACTGAGAGTAATGTGTTTTTTTTGTTTTTTTTTTAATCTTAGAGGCAGATGCTGTTGGTCAATGTTGGGCACAAAAGAAATGATATGAAAGATAATTTAATGTCCATTTTTGCAGTACCTGATGCATAAAATCTCAGCACATTTTCAACCATTTGTGTTTATAAATTCTATTTGAGACCTCTGGAAGATTCTAGCTGCCATAAGTCTACATTTTCATATGTTGAAATGTGCATCTTGCTGTCTTTGATTTACTGAAGTATATGGATGGTATAGTCAGGGAGATGACTAATTCCATGTGTGCTGAGCAGACTTGTTGGGAGGTAGGGCTGCTTGCTGTCAGGCTGTGCTTTTGGGCACACTGCAGGAAGGACTGTGCTATCACATAGTTACCACAGTGTATTTTTTTAGAAGTGACAAAGTTTTTCTTTCTTAACTGACCAAGAAGGTACTCGATAGGAAAATGCCAAGGTCGTGTTCAAGATTCATGATATTTTATAGTATTAAATTTAGCTTTCAAAGTTGAGCCCTTGTTCTCAAGCCATTTTCTTCTGACTGCTTGCCACAGAATTATCCCTGGATGCACTGGAGGTGGTATCAAAAATACAGCTCAGAGTAGTTACCTCACTGGAATGTCTTGCAAGATTTATCCCTGTTTTTCAGAGTCTTTTGCTGCAAATTCTACTTCTGTCTGCATACACTTCATCTATTTTATCTGCTCAGTACAAGTTGTTAACTCCTCAGGGCAGGTACTCGTTTGAACAAGTACACTTTTTAGAATGCCATGTCTTTCTGAGGGACCACATTAAAAGGCATGGTAATTAACAGTGGTTAATTTTCATACCTTGTGCCTGAATATAAAGCAGCACTTCATTTTAGCATGGTTTTTATTTCATATGCTTAAACTTGTGTTCCTCAGTTTTTGAGGAAATAACGAAGATTCTGAATTTTGATGGAATATTTTTTTAATTTAGTTTCTAAATTTATTCTCCCGATTCACTGGTGAGATTACATTGAAATTATATGTTGTTCATTTGCCAATACAAAAGAAAACTATTTATTTTTGAAATCTGATTAGTCCTTGTTCACATAATGCACTATTTCATTATTTATAGTTGGCTATTTCTAATCATTATTTATAGTGCTGAGATTCACTGCAATTGAACATGAAGTTTCTGCTATTTTAAACATTCTTTTTTTTGCATTTACAGTCCACAGTTACCCACACAGGACGTGTCTAAGACTTCTAATGCAATGCACTGAAGTTTTCAGTGCCATAAGTGCTGCTGGAGCGAGTGGGGATGTTGGGAGTAATTGTGATTTCTGAAAATTAAAAGATGTCTGTTTCTGTGCATTCTTTAAACAAAATAACCTACGGTAGTTTGGAATATTTTTACACAGAATTTTTTTTTGTACAAGTTGTTCAATTTCAAAAATATGACTGTATAAATTGACTTGTTTGCTTTCTATATATTGAACTCATTCTCTGCAGTGTAGTTCCAAGTTTTGTGTGGATGATGGAACTGCAGCTACTTATCAGCAGGATTTTTGTTAATGAACAGGTCTACAAAACCCAAAGAAACAAAAGGGCTCCTTGAGTTACAGGGTTGTTCTGTTTCTGGTGACAAGCTGTTGATCAGACTGCTTGGCAGGCAGATGCTTTCCTCACACACATCTTCATTTGAGTTGACAAGTCACTATTTTTTGCATAGATCTTTACCAAGTATTCAGTCTGCGTGTGCAGCATTAGCGAAAAAAGAAATCTGAATATTTACAGGAAACAAAAGTTTGACAGTCAGTAAAGGACTGGAAGGAACAGTGAGTCTTCTTTGAGAAGATTTTTTAAGGGGGTGCAATAGTAAGAACAGTTGAAAAGCAGTCACGGAGAAACTGGTTAGAGAGCTGCAATTGCTTCAGTAGTTCTGTTTTTTCCAGTAGGATGGCAGTCTTGAAATCTTCTGTCTCAAAGTGAAAGAAAAGTATGAATGTTTACTGGATGTGATTTGGAGTGCAAATTTGTATTTGTCATCTGAATCATGAGATTAGTGAAGTTTTCCTCCACTTATGCTAGTGAATTCTCTGATTGTGGACAAGAGTCCTGGCTAGGCTGTATAATCAAGAGTTAGTCATTAAGCACTTTAATAGAAAGGTAGCCATTAAATGCTAAAATAATCCAATTTCTGAAGTCATTGGAGTAAAATTTGAATGAAACAACAAAAGTGGGATTTGTCAGTAGTCATATAGAAAACATCAGGACTTCATTACTCAAAACCAAACAGCTAATGAGAAGATAAGCAGAAGTAAATCATTCAGAACTGTTTCTTGGTTACCTTCCATGTTTCAGTCATCTTGCCTGGATATAAGATTTATGTGTGATGTCTAAAATTAGAACATTAATTATGATGAATTTCAATAATAATGACTTAAGACTGAGAGAATTAAAAGTTAAATTAAAACACCTTATTTGAGGTATGTCAATGTACCTATTTATTGAACTTATTTTGTCCAGTAGTAATTATTTAAATCATTGCCACTCTGAAAATTGCACTGAGACTGTGCTGGCATGTTTCACATACATGAGTAGCCTAAAGGAAAAAAACAAACACAAAAACTGAAATAAAAACACACAAAATAACCCAGTTATTTTGTTTCATGTCTTTAGTAGACAGCCCCAAAAATCAAATGTGCTTTATTTAAGTAAGTGATTATGGGATTTTTCTTTCTCTTCTCATCAAGTGAGAAGTCCTTCTAGATAGTTTGTTCCCTTAGTGGTATTGACTTTCACAGTTGCAAAAGTAGATAACACTGATTTGAAACAAAGCAGCAGCTTTCTTGATAAAATGCTAGGGAAAAGAATCCAGGTTACATATAATTCTGTGAGGAAATAATTATGAACAAGAATTTAAAACTCTGATTGACATAGAGCTACAAGGGCTGATTCGTAAAACATACACAGAGTGCTAAAGGACTTTGTTTTTATGCAGTCCAAACTCTGAGTAGGACTTCCCATTAGTTACCTTTTAATAGTATTGGGCCAAGTTGTTGACAGAAACATTGGTAAAGCTTATGCTTTTTTCTGGCTAAATAAAAATCAGTAGATTGTCATGTGTTTGTTGAACAGTTTCCACCTACTTTTCACATTGCTGTTCTTCCTGACCGATCGATTTTCCTCTTTTTTTCTTTTTTTTATAATGATAACTATTATTTTAACACGCAGCTAGACTTCTTGATCTGAAATCTTAACAGTCTTTACAAACTTTGTTTACTGTGTTGTAAATGCTAAATTTGGATTCCTTCGCTTATATTTAAAAGGGAAATCTCCTTTGCCAGTCTGTCTTCAGTTTGTGCTGTTAATGTGAGTGTAGGTCACTGTTCAGGCACTTTGGTGGCATGAGGAGTTTCTGCCATTGGTTACTTTGCCCTTGTTTCCTGGATGAGGAAGCAGGATGCTCTGAGAACTGAGGTGGTGTACTTCTGGTCGTTGCTATGGGAAGGCTTAACAATCAGAGAATGTCAACCAGTTCCTTGCTTTTGCAGCATTCTATATTTTTACAGCTGTAAAAATAAGAATTTAAAGGCAAGCTCAGAGTTTCCAGATTGATATGGAGCATGTTCTTCTGATGAATGAAAGGGCTAAATTAGGGACTATTCATGTCATTTCCTGGTAGAAAGGCTTTTGTCTTTCTGTTGTGATTCTAGAAACACTAAGATGTGGCCTTGGCTGATTGTTGAAAATTCTATTTAAAATTCAAAGCTTCTTGAAGTCAGGAGGCTTTCTTCAAACATGTTTGTGGCTTTTGGATCAAGTTATAAATATTTGGTAATGAGGCTCTATTTTTCCTAGAGAAAGAGGAATTCTTGCATAAAGACTCATGTTAAGTAGGAGTGTACGTTCAGCACAGATAAAGCTGTTTTATGCCTTTGTGTTAATAGTATATAGTATATCCACAAATTCACCCTTGCACCCTATTGTCCTATACTGACATTATTCTCTGTTAAAATGATCCCTACCTAAAACAGAAACCATGTCCTGCATTGTTTGGAAGTAGCAGATGCCGCAATCAATTTTGACAGATACAGGTTACTGTAGGGCATGCATTATGCATGTTGTTGGCAAAAAATAACATTTTTAATCTGCATGAAACTCTGAGGTCACTTGGTGCCATTCATAAGTGCAAAGCTGCTGTAAAGAATGTAAGTAGGTTATGTGAAGTGATGAGAACACATATAGTGGTTATTGTAGCTTATTCTGTACTACATTAGTTTTAAAATGTAACCTTTGTCAACTCATAACTATATGATTAAATACTCAAGTATGTGTTATGTTTTAGGAAATATATTTTTCTTAATGCAGCCAAATTGGTACTTATTTAACCCTGATACTAGCACACTTTCCACTTTTTCTCATGAGAAATATTTTAGATAATCAATTTGTGTTAGGTCTGACTTTGAAGACTTTTCTTTGAAGACATTTCTGGGAATCTTGGAGTTTTTCTGGTTTTCAGAAATTCACTTATTTCAGCAATTTATTGATGTAATAACTGGACCTGTTTGGTCCTTGATTTCAAGGTCAGAATCTGCAAGGCTGGCTTTTCATCTTCTAATGAGGTACAAATTTTCCTGACAAATGCTTTCAGTCATTATAAGTTCTCTGGAGTTGTCATGCACTGCAACTATGTAGAGAATAATGGCAATGTCAAATGCTTATAGCATTTCATATTCTTCTAATCTTGAATCTATAGTACTTTTATACTTTTTCCGTCACAAATAAACCGTCATTACACTTAGAACAGTTCAGGCTTCTGCAACATACCACTTTTTTTTCTGCCTGTTTTATTACCATACCTCTTTGATCCTTTACCTCAATTCAGTAACTTTTCTGTACCCCGTTTATTTCTTCCTCATGTAAGGGTGATATAAAGGAGGTGGTGTGAGTGAACACTTTTTCTCTGACAGAAATGCTGCTTTAGAATAGCATGCACGTGTTTCTGCTTGATTCAAAGATTTCTTTTTGTCTTCCGTTTCTGGAGAAACTTTTTTTTAATGTTCAAAATGATTTAACAGAGACAGACTCTTCCACTAATAGCTTCATATGATGAGTAAAAGATATTGGTTGCACATTTACTTCTTTCACATCTTAGATCAATACAAGCTGTCACTCAGTGTCTGGTGTAACTGATATTGAAGTGAGTATATTCTCTATGACTCAGACACTGTGTTGTTTGAGTGTGATTGACTGTGCTTTGAAGTACAAGGAATCTGAATCAAATCTAATCTGTGATGAAGTAATTAACATCAGAGGATAATTTCCCTTGTGTATACACGCATTTTTGATCTCTAGCCTATAAGACTAATGCACAGTATCAATACTAAAGCAGATGAATTCAAGTAATGAAGTAATTAAAGAAGTCCCAGTATTGTTCTATATTGTTACAATGTACAGGAATCCTAACGCTGTGTCCCTTTAACCTGAGGTACTGATTTATTTAAGTTGTGTGGTAGTATGTATACATTGTGCTAGACAGTATGAATTCAAACTAAAGATAACTCTGAGCACAAAGAACTCCAGAATAGATGGATTCCCAATAATGGGATACAAGTAGATAATAAAACTGCAGGTAGAAAAATAAGATCAGAATAGTAGGGAGTAGCTGTAGTGCATCAGTTTTGTACTTTGTCACTATTTTTATATGTATTATGGCATAGAATTTACAGTATATCCAAAAGAAGATAATAATCTCTTAGAGCTAGGGTCCTAAACTGAAAGTCTATTTTAATCAATAGAATTATTTCTAGTTATGTCAAGAAGTGTTAGGTCAAATCTAGCACTATCTGGTGAGCAAACTTTATAATCAAAATTACTTTAAGATTTTATAGATTTAACCATACTAAATTCTACATAAGTATTCTAGGCATAGTATATTTTAAAGTGATTAATTCTATATCACCTTTAGATTAATTCTGCAAGTTGATGCACCCCAACTTTTTTCCAAGTTCTGTTGGGCTTGTTTTGAGTCATGATAGGCTTCTAAGTATGTCTCTGAGTGCATGTTTATGATTTATTGCATATACAGAGCTATAATTTATATTGTGATGAGGGAGTTTTCTTGTCTTAGTTGTCAGCTTTAAGTAGATGCTTGTACATGGCATTGCTTTTATTGCTACACAATAGATGCAGTGTTTCTTGGTGCTCAATCAGAATTTCAAAGCACGTCAACCTTAAATTGAGAAATAAAACCAAGTCTAGCAATTACCTGAGTGGAATAATGACTTACTAAATAATTAGATGTCCATTTTAAGTATACCAAGTAACTTGAAGAAACGGTGAAAGTTGTAATGTCATTTGGATTGAGTAATGTGGGAACTGGTGTTATTTTCCTTAATGTTTCATCATTCTGGATTAGTATTTATTCTTAACTACAGAGTAGTATTTATTCAGGTGATTTCATACAATTTAGAGGAGATCATGAATATTTGTATTTCTTGCTCCTTAAACTGCAATAACGATCTTGCAACACAAGTATGTCTATTCTAGTCCCAGTGTTCCTTTCAATTAGAAACACATTAATCAGTAACCTGATCACCTGTGACAAGAGGACATTTTGGTAGATGAGGAAAAGTCTGTGAGGTTGTTCTAATGGATTTTAGTCAAGTGTTTCCCACAGTATTCTTCTGGAGAAACTGGCTGCTGGTGGGTTGCATGGATACATAGTTCATTGGGTGCAGAACTGGTTGGGTGATTGGGAGTGAATGGAGTTAGATCCAGTTGGCATCTGGTTGCACATAGTGTTCCCCAGGGCTCTGTACTGAGGCCAGTTGTTTAACATGCTTTGTCAGTGATCTGGATGAGAGGATTGAGTGCTCCCTCGGTAGGTTTGCAGGTGATACCAAGTTATGTAGCACTGTCAGTCTTCTTGAGGGTAGGAAACCTCTGCAGGGAGATCTCAGTAGGCTGGACTGATGTGCTGCATCCAGTTAATTGCAAGGCATTCAGCAAGGATGAGTTCCAGGATCTGTACTTGCATTGTAGCAACCTCATGCATTAATATAGGCTGGGGAAGGGTAAATGGAAGATTTCCTGGCAGAAAAAAGACCAAGGGGTACTAGCTGACAGTCAACTGAACAGGAGCCAGTGTGTGGCTGACAAGGTCAGTGTCATCCTGGCTTGCATCAGAAATAATGTGACCCGCAGACCTAGAGAATTGATTGTCCTCTTGTATGTGGTACTGTGTTTAGTTTGAAATCCCTCACTATAAGAAGGATTTTAAAGTGTTTTGAGTCTCTGGGGTGAAGAGCTTTGGAGCTGGTGAGGGGAGAGAAAACAAGACATATGAGGAGCAACTGAGGGAACTGGGTCTGTTTAATCTGAAGAAGAGGGGGCTGATGGGGGAGTGTTCAAGCTGCCCAGAAAGGTGCTGGAGTCACCATCCCTGAAGACATTTTAGAGATATATTGATGAGGTACTAAGGGACATAGTTAAGTGATGGGATTATGGTAAGTAAGGTTAATGAATTTGATTATCTTTAAGATCTTTTCCAACCTATATGACAGATTCTATTAATTTCCAGTTAGAAACTGATTAAATATGGTTATGCATCCATACAGCTATCCAGCCATACAATTGTTCAGCTGTGCCTTGATTTTGTGAACTTTCACTTTTACCTGTATAATATATGTTCTTACAAAATCTTGCTAAACCAAAAACTTTGATGTTAGGATTATAAGTGGATACAGTCACTGAATTTTAGCAATCTTGAAAAATTTATCTGTGGCTAAAAAGAGGGAGATCATCGTACAAACTGTAATTTAAAAGTAGAGAAACAAGGATTAACAGTATGTCAGCATTTTTTCTCCATTAAAAGGGTGCTTTACTTGGCAGTATAAAGATTGAAGAAGTGTAGCTTTCTTAAGAGCTCTCAAGCTTTTAATGTTTTTCTTATGGGTTCAGTATTCCTTCACTTGATTTCAAGTATTCTTATAACCTCAGAGGTCATTGTTTTAGCGCAATGCATTAGCTGTCCAAAATACTTTGTTTTTAAAAAGTGCAGTTATGAGAACATGGAGTTGGAGTACCCGTAATGTTCTCTTCTGGCTGAAATCTCCCTTATTGTAAGCCTATTGAGAAAGGCTCTTGAACTGTAGTTTTAAGCGATGACTTAGTTCTTTTTAGAGGGATTGAGAATAATCTTTGAGCAAGGTATTTCATATATCAGACTGTGGATTGTTCCCATTAAAAAAAAAATAAAAATAAAAATCACGGTTCATCTGTCTAGTTGCAGCCTGTATTGATATGGAAAAGGTAGTATGCAACCAGAGTTCTTGTCTTGAAAATAAAGCATTAAATTGATTTAGGTTTTACATATTTGTGTCTAAAAATATTGTCAACCTAGAAGGATTGTCATCTTTATTCTCTTAGGCATGAACTGCAGGTTCTTTTCTAATTATCCCAATATGGAGGATCTCATAGTTCTTGTATCTTTAATACCTGTTTATCACAATTTTTTTATTTTATTTTTTTTGCATGGAATTTAAAAGAGGATTTCAACCTTAGACTGATCCAGGGATCTCTGCGCAAAAAAAGAAAGAGATAGGAAAGTAGGGGAAAGAATGGCTCTTCTAGGAAGAGTCTTCATGGAAATGAATTGAGCTTAACTCCAGGAAGGAGGAAAGACAACATTTTCTTTTCTTGCCTTTTTTCATTTAAAGTATACTTAGGAAAGCAAAAAGAAAAAAGAGAAAACTTTAGATAGTACTATGTGCTGTGCTTATATAAGGTAACCAAGTGAAAGAAGTGTCTGCCTTTACGCCTTAGTCAGATAACTATTAAACTCATAGTGTCTTTTTAATTAATTGGTTTTGTGCTCCAAAGATTTTGTAAATTGTTGTAAACTGGAGTACATATGCTGACTTTTTTTTCCTTTTTGTTCTTTTTTTTTTTAAAATTCAGGTTTACCAAAAATGCAAGTAATTCGGAACTACAAAGGAATACCACAACCAGCACCACAGGATGGTCCACCATTGCATATCCAGATTGGGGACACTATTGAACTGATTACAGGCGATGCCCATAGCTTATTTTGGCAGGTACTGTATTGTCAACCAGATGACCATATTCCATTTGTCTCAGAGTACAAATTTGTATTGATAAATTGATCTTAATTTTTTTTTTCTTTTTGAACAATGAAAATCTTTGATTTATTTAAAACAAAATAAATTTGATTTCGACAAGTACTTCAACACGTTCTTGATTTGAGACTGAGTAGATGGTAGTTGTCGAACTAATGCATGTTAGTACAAGGTGGAATTATTGGCACCTTGTGGGACTAATTCTGTTGCTGTATACATATACATCCATCCATTAACAATCTACTGTAATTTGTCTTCAATATTATTTCTACCAATTATCTTAAATAATTTAGCTAGAATCTCATTGTTTTTAGATGACATAAGTAGGAGAGTGGGGGAGGCTTTTTCCCCAGAAGCCTTGGAAATAGATTTGAATCTCAGTGAAAATTGTCATATACAGCAGAGTTACTCAGGAAATCTTTTGTTAACAACCTGTCTTGTCACAGACTGCTCAGTAATGGTTTTTATAAGACTTGTAATGACATCTGTATTTTAGAATGCATATCAAGAAATAACTTCAAAACATAAATTTTTATGAATATCCAGATTTTATCCAAGAGGCATTTTAGAATAATTTGCAGCTGACCTGCAGAACAGTGATGTTAGAATAGATTTTTAAGCGGATGGTTGCTCATTTTAGAAATTCAAGTGCTTGCAGTAGAGAAATACTTGTGGTTTAATTCTATATATATTTTCATTCTCTAGAGTGTATAGAATAAGTGCCACAAATTATTAAGCAGTGGTTACTTTAAGAAGTTGGTTAAACGTAATAAGATCAAATGTGTTTTGACAGACATTAAAATTCTGCTCCATTAATGTTAGCATGAATGATTTTATAGCAGTTACTGAAGTAATTCTCTCGTCAGTCAAAGCCATATATGCATGTATTCTACATGTTATGCAATCTTAAAAATGGAAATATGATTTTTTTTTTTTTTTAGTTATGAAACTGCAACTAGTTTTTTGAAAGGCAATCTGGCCTATCTTAAAGACAAATAGATGGTTGAGATAGGCATTTATTTATGCCATGCATTCTCTTTTTGCCTCTACCCTAGTATCAATCAGAGCCTAAACTTATCTTCTAAGATTCAGTATAGGGAGGTTGATTCCGTCGCAGCTTACCTTACTGTTCTCAATAAACACCTGGATATATATAAAATAAGGATGTTCCTACAGTGACTGTCCTGCATTCCTTTTAGCAAGACTGCTTCTCTTTCTTCAGTCAAGGTACAAGGCTGGAAGAGCTATGCTGCTTGCCTAGGTGTTGCTTGTTTAGCATAATAATGTTCAGGAAGAAATTAAAGAAAAAAAAAAAGGCTTATTATGCAGAAAGAGAAAAGATAATGCATTAAATGTACATTTCAGATCCATAAGAGTGGTAGTAGTTTCAGGTGTAATAGTGTATTTTTTGAAAGTCTTATTTTTATTGTAGATGTGAATATTTCTCTTCTGAGCTTGGTCTTAATAAACTGGTTCCAGCTGAACTCGAGGACAGACTTTCAGGATACCACAATGCCTACCAAAAGATATAATGGAATTAGAGTTTTGCAGGTTTCCATTACAATTGCCCACCATCCTCAGGCAATCATATTTCTCAAGTATCCCAAAAGCATACAAATGTATCCTGGGCTGATTCTTTTCATTCTCAAAACTAGCTTTTCTTTGATGTGTACTAAATTTCAGATAATTACTTTTACAGATGCCCTTTGTAATGCTTCATTAGTTAGTAGTTCTGCTGTAAACATCCAATAGGTATTAAGTATGTTGTAAATGTACTTATGATAAAAAAAATTAGAAACTGCGTTGAGAGATAATTCATTTTTCTATGTTGCAGTCTACAGACAACCTACTAGGGCAATGTAAAATGATGTTGTTACAAGTTACTGTTTGAAAAAACTTAAAGTTCATGTGGAACAAGTATGTAATCTTTCTTTTTCCATATAAATATGGACCATAATCTCATTTGGGAAGACTTTCACAGAAATCTGATATGATTACAACTAACAGAGGGGAGATAGCAATCTGATGTCTGTGTCGAAAGTAGTTACCTCAAGCAAAATCGTCAATATTAATTTTAAGACTTCCCAGGTCATTAGGTGATATGCCTGAAAAGCATAATGGGTGTTGGTTTCAATAAATAATTTTAAAAGTGCAGAAGATGGAAGGAGATGAGCCTTTTCATCTATAATGGTCATGCTTTTAGAGATAAAGAGTTTAGAGCTCTCTAATAAGAACTACTTTGCACAGAGAGGATGCAGAAGAAAACTTTGTTTTGCTGGGAAAAGGCTACGGAATATGATTCCTGCCTACACATATTAAAACTCTGCAGTTGGTGTACTTTAAAATAAATAAATAAAGACATTGCAGGAAATGAGTATGAGAAGTTCAGAGAGAGCTTAGACTTCAGTTTCTGCAGGCTGGGGAGAGAACTAAGTAGGAAGGAAAGAGGAAAAGTTTAAGCACTTCCTCGATCAGATGAGAGTCTGACAGATCATTAAGGCCTTAATTTATACATCAGAAAACTTCTCCATTGAATGATTCCTCAGTCATATGTGGGAAGAAGTGTGTCTGGATTTTCTTTTATTTGCTGTGTTTGCCTGTTCAGGGAATTTCTCATAAGTGAGCAGAACTTGGGTGTTCCTAAGCACTCTGTAGAATTTCTTCTGCTTTGCCTGAATTTTAAATGAATTCAATAGGGGGCCAGCCTGAACTGGGTCTTAAAGCTGCTATTGTCCTAGTTTGGTGTGTTTTCCATTTAATGCCAATGCTGATTTTAAATGCTTTTGAAGGGAGAGATTTTTAATTACTTTAACTGAAAATGCATAGCAGTGATTTTCATTAATTTCTTAATTATGCTTCTGTATATTGCTAGACTAAATTGGAAAGGTAATTCTACTGTGCAGCCTTGTAGAATATAGCAGTTAATTAATAGAAGACTACTTCACTATTATAATTCCATAAAATGCAATGTCATGGCTGTATATAAGTCTAAGATTTTCAGTGTCCATTAAAATACCCCTGGATTGTTAGGCAACTTTAAAGTCTTATCTTCAAGGATCACGTAGAAATGTCACATTATCATTATTAATGGTAGTCTGTATTTCTTACTGAACACATTTTTTTCTGTCTGTTTCACATATATCATGTAATCTGTCCTGGATGGCATTTCTCTCTCTGACGGTGTCTTAACCTCCTGCAGGTAATGGCAACCATGTCTTGCATAAATATTGCAGCAGTGATGACTTTTCAGGAGAGAGGCTTTGTTTGGTCTGATTTCTTGCTGAGTGTGGACAGCGTTTAGTCATTATGGTTCTTACAACATGTTTACCTCTAGCTATAATGTTTAGATACAAATAACCTGGGATTAAATTTAGAATTACCTAACATCTCATGAGATACTGGAGAGGCAGCACTGTAAAAGTGTCCTTTGAAAGTGAAAACTTTTGAAGTTGTTGTTTTTTTTTCCTTCTCTTTTGTATTTTTAATCTGATTCATTTCCCTTCTCACCAGACACATCGTAGTAAACAAACAAGAAAGAAAGGGAAAAGGATGCAATAATTAATAAACTTTTAGCTGTCCTGAAGTCCTAGCTCTCTGCAAATCTGCTGAAGTTTATGGGCACTGCTCAACTAAATAGAAGCGAGCAATCTGGAAATTGGTAGCAAAGGTGTCAAATAATTTCTTTAAGACTGCCTCCTTAAAACAGATACAAGAGTAGTAAATCAGCCCCTAGTCTTGCTGAGAGTGTCATTGAAGGAAGTGGATTGAAGAGCTTCACTGACCCTTGTATATAAATATGTACAAATACATATGCACATGCAGATATATAACTTATACTATGCATATACTATTAAATTGTATTTAAGCTTTGAAACCTGTTCTGGCCAGTCAGTGGCTTATGTTTTTTTAATGACCCTTTAATAACTCCCTTGACAGGGAGTGTGCAAGGAAAATGAAATGCTTACTAATCAAACAGTAAGCAATTAGCAGGCAGGAAATGTAAAATAGCAAGAAATGATTAGTAGCGGCGAAGCATGGTGGCATGATTATTTTGCTGTTAATCATGATGAGTTGATGGATAGATCTTAAATTTTAAAACCATCATCTGATAAGTTAGTTTCTTGTACGAGTGACAAACAAGCATTGATGAGTTTAGCTAGACTTTCTAAAGGTGAACAAATTAACAAATTATTTATACTAGCTCATTATCTACAGAATGTTTTAATGTGAGCACTTCCTTTGAGTAATGTGAAATAAATGAAAGCCTGTTCTGTTTAAGGATTTTGTTTTGTTTAACTAGCAAAGCCATCTGAATTTACCTTGTGTAAACCTTTTCTTCAGAAGGTAAAGCCTTTCTTGGGGTTGTTTCAATGCTTATTTTATATTCATGCTATTGCAAGCTTTGTACTGACCACAGTGCTGGAATAGGTTCCCTAGCAATGGCATTGATATTTTTCTATGACGAGAGTCCATCCATGTGACTACTACTACTTTCTCTTTTTGTTATGTTGTCCATAGAATGCATACTACACTTGTAGACTCTCCTTATACAACAAAATGATACATTTGTGTCCCACAGCATCTTCTGATGAGTAATGCCATCTAAGAAAATTACAGGATAGTTGTATGTGCAGATGCTTTTGCGTAAGCAACAAGGGAGTATTAATGCCATCTCATGTTAGTGTGTCCACTGATTATGTAGTATTTTGCCTCTTAATTTCAACAAATGTTCAGTGTCCTTCAGAAATCCTGCAAGTATCTGAGCAGTGTTTTTGACCAGAAGGACATTCCACTTGGAAACATCGTGAACATTTTGAAACACTAAAGGACATTTAAAATGATGTGCTTTTTCTCACTGTCAGACTGTACATCCGTGAGCTCATCAGATTTTGATCTTTGACAGTTTTCTAGTTGTTGATATGTGTTACATGTATTTCAACATATTTCATCTTCTTTTAATTAATATGTTTCTTACAAATAGCAAAGGAGCATAATTAAACAAGACTGTTTAATTATGCTCCTTTGAATGCTCTTTCTTGTTAGTATAATTTTTTTATTGGCTGGTTTTATTGACTGTGATATCACTTGCTCTTCCAATAAGGTTAACAGTGGTAAATAGGGATCATTAAGAGGGGAGAATGTTGGAGAACTATTAGTAAATTCAGTTTGTTATTCAGAGGAATTCTCACTTGGAGGTAAATATAGTATAAAGATATGAATTCAGGCCGACAGTAGAAAAATGTTCCACTTTTAACTTTTTATGTTGCAGATGTGTGTTAAGAAAAAAAAAAAGTTAATTTCAAAATTACAGTGCTAGCTAAGTCCTTGTTCTTTCTTTCATTGCCAAGTGCTGATAGTATATTACAACTCAGGCTCTGAGACCAGTTTCTTGAGTTATATCCCTAGGAACTTTCAGGTATACATTTTTTAATTATATAATTTAAAAAAAATACTGTTTAGTAATGTATTATTAGAAGAGCGTTTTTATTTTAAGAACTCTTTTTGATAAAGCTTTAACTTCCTAAATTACTGTAAATGTATTATTTACCATTAATCCTCATTGTGTCTCAAAAATTGTTTTTTTTTTTTTTTATTATTTTCTAGGGCAGAAATCTAACAACAGGAGAACTTGGCTTCTTTCCAAGTGATGCAGTAAAGCCTAGCCCATGTGTACGTACCATTTAATTCTATTTGTTGTCTTTCAGGAAAATTGCCTTGTTTGTGCCAGCACTTTATTAATCTTAGCTTACCTAAGTTCCATTATTTCTAGATCCTTTGTGTTTTGTGGTGTTCAATATTGTTTATAATACAGCATTCTAATATTTTCAGTTACTGGATTGAAGTTGTGCATGTCAAGAAAACATGTTTGAGAGGCAGGTTTAGCTTGTGGGAATGTTAATAAATTGAATTGTCTCAAGTGTTTCCAGGATATGGGATAAACATAATTTACATGAAAGTTTACTTTCTTCCTTTCCCCACAGCAAGGTGAGAATGCTATGATTCTAATCTATTCCCCAGTCACTTTCTGTTAGAGAGAGAGATTACACCATTAGTAGTGAGTTTAAAAAAGGGTGAAACTAAAACAAAACATTGAATTTAGACTACTTGATTAATTTCATCTCTGTATGTTCCTAGTTGCCTTTATTTCATTCAAGGATGTTTCACTATGTGTGCTAAAAATTTTCTATATGAGTGTGATGACTGCCTTAAAGTGCTTCATGTTTGGTCCTTCATTCTGTCATATATAATGCTGTGCATCAGATCACTATTTGTTCCTTCACTAAGATAATTCATGTAAATCCATAACAGTTATGAATCATATTCCTTACTTTGAGACAGCTTTAACTTTTTAACTGGATTCACAAGTTTGACTTATTAATGGAATTTCTTTCATTACAGAAGACAAGATGCAACTTAAATGATTTATAAGTATATGGAACAATCTGTTACTGGGTGCATTTTGATATGCCCTTAAGGCTTTCATATCATCCCTTCATTTCTAAAGCAAATACATGTGATCCTAAAGAATAAGTACATTGAAAAATCTTGTCATCTTTAGTACCATATGTTTTAAGAATTTTGTTTGAAGGGGGTGCGTGTGAGTTTTCGTAGACACAAAATTTGCTACATTGGGTGATAGAACAGATCTGTAATTAAGTTGAAAATGTTATATGAGTTTAATTCCCTTCTCCCACCCCTTGCTCGGTATAGAAGATGCATGTTTCTTGCACCATGCACAAATAACTACCAGTGATACTGGACATGCAATAGTTTGGCTTTATGTTCCTCAAGGCATCCAGTCATTCTGTACTGTCACTGACAGCAACCCTCGCATTTTCGGAACCACCACTATGCTCTAAAAGAAAGTAAGCAGGTTGTTCAAACTGAAGAAAAATGCTGTTGGGGTTGTTGTGAAAGTTGCTTTCTAGTGATAGATCTTCCCTCTAAATTCAGAAATAAACTATTAAGAAGAGTACTGAAAATAATACAGTTTTACTGAGTGAATAAATATTACTCATGAAATGTTACCAACCAAAAAGATAAATTGGTACTTCACCACTGTTAACCTGAAAGGGTGAAATATCAGCATCTTATTATGACAAATGATGCAGTTAAACATATTGAAACATCAATCAGAATTTTAGCATGCTCTAACATTTGCTATTATTATTTAGTCTAACAGTCTTTACAACAAACTGACATACACATGCCTAGAAACTGTTTGAAATGTATGTATCAAAAACAATGAAAATTAATATTGAATGAAAAACTGCTGAGCTTCAGAATAAATGTATTCCAGACTTTTCACAGATGTACCTATAAACAATTTCTTCCTGTTTGCAATAAGGGGAGTATATGTCAGCAGATGTTTTCTGCACCAGAAGGGTAATGCTTGATCCTTCCTAGCTATCCTTCAGTTTCCTCATTTCTGTTGAGGCAGTGGGTATGTAGCACAATGTGAGCTACGAGCTTTTGGAATAGCATTGGATTTTACTCTGTTCATGACAATTGAATTGTATGTTCAAAATTAATGAGAAGGACTAAACATCTATAGTTTACATACTCTGAAGTGCAGACTTCAACCTGTCTTTGACTTTGTATATCCTTTCCAACATACAGGGTACTTGAGAAATCATAATGTTTGTGTTGTTTTTAACTGTTCTTTTTTCTTCTGCTGCTGAAATTACTTAATAGACCTTACGCTGGGCAATGCAAATCACTCAAGGTGCAATTTTTCTGTAGATGAAAGACATTATCAAAATATCTTGCAGCACATGAAAACTCTATAAATACCCAGTTTCATTTGTTTACTTCACTAAAATATTTCTCACAGAAATTCCTTGTCAGCATGTTCATGATCTGTTGTTTTTTTCCCCCCAAGTCTCACTATTCAAGACAGAGATGCCTGATTAATACTATTAGTTGGTTTAGTGATACTTAGTACCACTGCTACTGACAGTGGTGGTACCTAGCTGTTTTATGCCCTTACACTTCAAAGGGGTTTGCATACCACCAGCTGTTTGCTACTACTATTAGTGAACCCTTTGTCTATATTGTTAGAGATGAAAGCATGTGTTTCTAATCTTCCTTTTTCTTCTCCCCAAAAACTGGGTTATCTTAATTACTGTCTTAACACCTGTATAGATCTACTGCTCTGCAAGCTGAGCATGTGACCATGGCTTTTTATCGCAAAACTTTCTGTTTCACAGCAGTGCTTGCAGTGTCATTTAGAGAAAATGTAGATTTATGGCTGTCCTATGTAATTCACAATTTTAATATAAATATCTTAGATTGAGAGGCATTCAAATGAATGGATATCTGTTTAGCATGAGTGAACAGTGGATGAGTATTGAGTATGTCATACTAAACAGTATGAGTGAATGTTGAAAACAGAATGCAGAGCTATGTAAACTAAGCAAATTTTCCTTCATTGGAAGAAATTGTGTGCTTTGTTTCAAGGTCAGATCAAGAGATCTGACTGAAGTCTTAGCAGATATCATCTGCTTATATCTACTTGTTACTTAACATACAAGCTAGTGGGAGTTGTAATTAATTTCAGTTTCAGTTATTTTACATTGATAGACCTGTATAATATCTTTCTGAGATCTGTGTTTAGAAATCTCTGATGAATGCAGTCCATGTACACTAAAAGTTGTAAGCACAACAACACTAACTTATGCTTTATTATATTCTAGAAAGCAATAACATAATCTGTGATTCTCTAGGAGAAAAAAAATCATTTGCT
This sequence comes from Odontophorus gujanensis, assembly GCA_013399175.1. Lineage (NCBI taxonomy): Eukaryota > Metazoa > Chordata > Aves > Galliformes > Odontophoridae > Odontophorus > Odontophorus gujanensis. The sequence continues at coordinate 79,503 of VXAB01004890.1, forward strand.
GATCTTAAACTATGCGGCATCAGGTTGTAAATCTGCGAAGTGTATGCTAAGCATATACTGAAATCAGTTTTTCAGCACCTTGCAAGTTAGTTTGAAGGAGCAGGGTCATACTGAAGTATCAGATGACGGTGGGAGATGGTCAAGAAGAAATGCTGATTTTCATGGACTCTTCTATACTGTGCTTTTTTTGCGTATATTAACATTACCTATGCATATGGTTATATAAACATAGAACCATCATTTTGCAAACTGGTGGTAGTTTGCTTGATTTTTAAAATTTAATTCCATACTTATTAAAATCCACCACAATAGTAAAACAAAGTACAAAGATATGAATGAAGCCATGCAATATATAATCCATGGATTAATTTTATCTCCTTCTGGAGATTGCGTACTATATTCCTTGTAGACAGCTTTTTCTAAGGCCATGTAATCCTGGAAATGCAGTGAGTTTTGTATATATTAATGTACATTTGTTGCACATTTTAAAGATACTTTTCAACAATATGTACTGTGAGATTATTTTGGGTATGAAATTTTATGTAGGTACTGACTAAATAAAATTGACAATTCTGATTTTTAAGCAAATGTGCGTATGTATGCATATCTATGTCTATATACATGAATGTATGCATATATATATGAACAATAAAAATCTGTCACAGCAGCATAAATGTTAAAATATTCTGTGTTACTTTCAGAACACCATAGAATATTTGCTTTTTATTATAAGATCCCTCAAATGAGAACAAACTTTCAAACTAATTAATTGTCTTATTTCTTTTTCCTTGTTTCATGTGGATGTTGAAAATTAGCTCAATACTGTCTAATTTGTGTGTTTACTAGAAAAAAAAAATCCTGATTTCTAGTCTCTATTTCCTTCATCCTAGGTTCCTAAACCAGTTGACTACTCGTCACAACTGTGGTGAGTATCAGACTAGTCTTACTAGAATCTCTTTCTAAGAAGTGGCCATAGAAAGATAACTGCTTACTGCTTATTACAATTTAATTTATGTGGCTTAATTTTTCTAGGTTTCATAAGAGAGAATTGTGCAACGGTTTGGGAACACAACGCCAAAGATTGCGTAAAAGCATTTATGGTGTAACAATGTGCTTAATGATTTTGACATTCTGTTTACAAGTCTATAGCTGCACAGCCTTAGTCCCAGAGGTCTGAAATGGAACAGTACGAGATCAGTGTAATATGAAGGATACAAGTAGATTTTGTGTTAAGTGACTAAAGAGATTAATTTTAAATACATTTTTGTCTCGTGAATAATTCTGCTTTTCCTTTAATTAAAAAACAAACAGAAAAAGAAACAAAAACTTCAGCAGTATAAATGGACAGTATATCAAAACTACACCCTTTGCTGGTTTGGAGCATATATAGTGTTGTTAACGAACTCTTTACTAAAATTCACCACACCTTGGAAAATACGTTCGTAATTTTGAGAGAACAGTTTAATCATCGTGGGTGCTTTCCATAGAGTTATACTTTGTCATTTACAGATAAGTTCTTATTTCCTCTAGCTTGTGTAAAGTGAAATCAGAATTGGAACAAAACAAACATGGATTTGTCAAAACAAGCCAAATGGAATGTTTAATATTATGAATTGATTTTTTTAATTCAATACTAACATTTGCTGTATTTATAATTTTGCTTAAAGAAGCACATCACTGGGATCAGTCTTTAGTCTCTAAGGTTTTGCAATGGTTAACTGAAAAATGACTTCAGGCTGAAACTTTCTGAAAAAGTCTTGTACTCTGTGATACGTTTCAAACATCTTTTCTGACTGATAGCGATATATTTTGCAAAATAATAGTCTTTGATGTTGACTAATTTTTGATTGTTATCTAAAATGGTAAAATAAGCATTATCTACCTGTAAGCTTGGTTACTTTCCATATCCTCAGCTGGTGATTTAAGCTCTAGTTTTGTACATAAATATTTTCAGACAGCCTCTCATGAAGTTCCAGTCAGGGCAGGACTACAAATCTGCTCATGCAGGCAGGCAGCAGTATCAGTGACTTATTTATTTTAGGTTTTAAGTCTTAGCAACAAATCTTTCAAATTTAACCATATTAGGCTGAATATTTTTTTTGTGTGTGTGTGTGTATGTGTGTGTAATTTTGGTCTACTCATTTCTTTTTAGCTATAAGAAGTTATCAATAATTAGGAAGCCAAATAAAAACGGTCATCTTTGACCTACTATGCTACCACTTGTCTCTTAGGTATTTGAAATAATAGCCATTCAGCTAATGCTAAGACTCAATTACTTGCTTCAATAGGTACTCAGCAATTCAACAATTCTAACTAAGAATTTCCCTAGCCCCTCTGCAGAATTTCTTCATGCTTTATAGAAAGATTTGGAAATACTATTCAATTGTAATTGATGTATTTTTAGATTATCATCTCATGAAGAGTATTGAGATACCTTTGGAGAGTTCATAGGCAATTTTTGTTGTTCTCTGTGTTGCAGGTTTGCAGGAGCAATGGAAAGATTGCAAGCAGAGAGCGAACTTATTAACAGAGTAAATAGCACTTACCTGGTGCGACACAGGACTAAAGAGTCAGGAGAATATGCCATTAGTATTAAGTAAGTGGGATAAATTGTTCTGTTTTCAGTTATGACAAGATAATTCAATATATGAGACCAATAAGGAAAATACTAAAAATAATAAAAAATATTGCAGTTTATATAATCGCACACAGCCTTTAAGATTTAATTTAGGAAAAATGTATGGGACTTATAGGAAGAAGTAGCAATAGTTTTTTGATGCTGATGTTGTAAACAAGTCTTAAAATTAAAAGGTATTCTAATGTATTGGGTAAGACTAAGCAAGTGTTTAAAATGTGATGTAATCTTTTTAAGTGATTGTTTCATTTACTTCAGTGGAAATTTGTTGAAAGATTTTGTATCTCAGACATTTCAGTAGAATGTATGAGTAAATTTTGCAGATTTGAGGGTCTTGCTTGCCTTCACATTGATTATAAAATGAATAGAGAACCAAACAATATGTGGGAATTCCCAATTAGAGTGGTTAGTTACAACTTTTTTTTCAGAATACAGATTGCATCTTCAGCTGTACTAGAATAAATATGTTTTCTTAATTAGATGTCAACTTTGTGTTGACATAGATATGCATTTTGTCTCAAGAATTTATTTGTATAGTGTTACTGGAGCATGCCTTCAGGTACCTATTGATTGCCCCTGATTAAAAGCACATTTATATTCATAAGTTATTCATTGCCCACAGGTACAATAATGAAGTGAAACACATCAAGATTTTAACAAGAGATGGCTTCTTCCACATTGCAGAAAATAGAAAGTTTAAAAATTTAATGGTAAGTATTGATTAAGTTTTTAACAATGCGTGATTTCTGTGTAACTGTTGCTGTTGAAGTGTGTGATACTTTGGTATGTGGAAATGCAGAAGGACAAAAGATCTAAATCACTTCCATACCTGCAAGTAAAATAATTTTTGATACGTAAGATGTATGCTTTAAGTGATGTCGGCATGTGCTGAAAATTACATATTTAAGGATGGAATGTATCTTTTGCAGTGGTGTGGAAGAGAGGAGGAATTTGAGTCCTACTCATCAACTATCTGTGGCATTTCATGTAATCTTGAAATGAGAGTTTGATATCTTTGGGTGCGGTTTATTTATTTATTTATTTTTGTACACATCAATGATCCTTAAAAGTAGCTAGGTGAATGCTCCTTGCCCCCATCCCACCACGTAAACAGAATTACAGAACAGTGGTTATTGATATATGGGTTCGGAGGGAGAAAGGTATGAGTTCGAGCTTTGTTGGAGAGTGCAGAAAAGCTCAGGAGAGCAGGTTTTATAAGTCATGGTGAAACAGACTGAGAGCCAAGGAATAGATCTGGAGAGCGAGTCTGCCTAAACTGCTGATAGCTCAAAAATCTGTATTGGAATAGTCATCTGGGGTCAGTATAAATTAGTCTAAAATGAAGCAATTGTGTGACTACTTCAGATTTATACTCTGTAGCATCATACTGCTCACTAACAAGCTATAAAGGGATATCTCACTAACTTTTAGTCCAACTATCAGCACAGTTCTTAGAAGTTAAGAATATGACATTACAATTGTCCAGATCAGTGAATTTTCACTGCTATGTCAAAATTACCTTGTACTGGGAACTGTGTTTAGTGTTTTGGACCTTGAGATCTTACCAGTGGTAGCAACAGAGAAATCATGGCATTTCTCAGATGTGTGGAGGAGATAGATACTTAGTCTGCTAACATACAAAAGTTACCTGGAAACTGATCAAAACATACGAGCACTCTCAGATCTTGAAAAAGTATGTGAGCTGGAGTTGTGGTCAGCCAGACAGTCTTATGGCACTGATGCAGTTTTTTGCACAGATGTAGAACTCATCAGGATCAGAGAGATAAGTTCAGCACACAATCACTGGAAGGCAACAAAAAACAATGTGCATCAGAGAATTAAGAAGATAATGTAACATACATTTCCTGTGCTTATACTGGGTGCTCTTAGACCTCCTTGCTACCAGTTCAGCATTGCTAACATTCAGTTAGGAACAAATTTGTGGGCATTATAAAGACAGTCCTTGAGAGTTACATTGACAGGTAAGTACTGTTTGCATGTGCTTTGGAACATCTACTTTATTCTGGATAGACATAAGAGGAAAAAGTAATTGAAGGGTAACCACTGTAGTCAGAGAACTGGGAGAAGAGACAAAAGCCAGCAGCCATGGAAGCCTGAAGTAGCGGTCTGCACTGACAGCGTATTCTGTATTGCTTTGGAATTAACAAAGTATAGAATCATAGAATGACTTTAGATGATCTTTAAAGTTCAAACTGCTCCAACCCGCCTGACACGAGCAGGGTTGCCAACCCTGAGCCCAGAGTTGAAATATCATGAATCAACTGAAATATGTTTGCTTAGAATTGTCTGGTAACTTTTAATCTTATTCCAGGCTCTGTGTATGAACTGTATGATATAATCACAACCAGAAGTGATACAAAGCTAAGAGACAGTAACAGGACTTGAAAATATCAAAGGAAGAATATGAGCTGTCAGTACTCAGGATGTGTACTGTCCTCTTTAGAACAGAAATTTAAGTAATATATCTTCTTGGTTACATAAACTATTTGAGCCAGTTTAATGAATACAGAGAGAATTGCAGAAATATTTTGAATTGGCCCAAGGAGTATACACAGGGTTCACTATGAGGAGGAAAACCCAACAGATTTTAATGGCAAAGCGCAGTGTGTTGGTTTTGACAATAAAGTTGTGTATATACTGTAAAAACAAACAAACAAAAAAAGGCATGTGTATCATTAAAATGAAAAATTAGATTTCATTTTATAAGTGTGTTCTGTACTTCAGGGAGAGGGTTAAATAACACAGGTAGGTTGCCTAATAAATATTGACTGCTTTTATATTGCTATTTGATTTCTTAATGTATGTCACTGTCGGATCATACCAATAACCTTATTTTATAAAGCTATCATTGCCTGTACACCAGAATCATGATTTCAGTTTTCAAATTTCCAACAACAGTGTTTTCCTTTCTGCAAGGAACTTGTAGATTACTATAAGCACCACTCTCTCAAAGAAGGCTTTCGAAGTCTGGATACTACGCTTCAATTTCCATACAAAGAGTCTGAAAACTCAGTGGGACAAAGGAGTAACAGAGCAGGTGGCAACTGTGAGTGTTACAGATTTATGTACTATTTTCTGTCACATATATCAAAAGGGGTTTAGCAAGGATTTTTTTGTTTTTATTTTGGAAGCTAAGCAGAAACAGATCTGTCAGGAGGTTCATAAACATGTCTAGCAAGTTTGTCTTGCTGCCAAACTTAAAATCTCCTTGATATTCAAAAATCTCCTAGGAATGCTAGTGTGAGATTGGATTACAGCCTGGCTAATTTTTTGAATATTTGCATGCATGCAGCTAAGGGGCTAATAAGTATCTGTGATAATTTCTATTCCTTGCAAGGATATTTAAGTAAATCACTCTTGTAGAGTAGCTGTGTGAACTAGGATCTCAATTGTACCACATGAATTTCTCTGCTATTACATATACTGTATCATAGTTATTTTTATGCTTTGCTTTTAACCTTAGGTGTATTTTCAGTGCCCGTGTGCTTCTAAAAGTAAAAGAATTACTGTGTACAGTGTAAATAACAGTTGAAAAGTTTTGAAATTTAGAAATAATCTGAGTATTTTTAAAATAAAGATGGTATCTTTTTTTTTTTTGTAATCCTATTACATCTTAAGTGGAAACTAACACAATTTCTAGAATTCAAATGGTAAAAATTACCACATGGCCCATTTCTGGAAAAGTATGTAACATTTCTGTCAAATAACAAATATTAGATTTGCAGTTCTGTAGACAGTGGCTGATAATAACAGGAAAATAAAAATTAATGAATTTTAACATATGAAGACTCATGAAGGACCATAGAGTCCAGTTCAGTCATGGTGGATTTATTGTTATCTGCTGTGTTTTTGAGCTCCTGCTTCTTTGCTTGTCTCTCTCTGTTCCATAGTATTTCAATAGATTCACAGACCTTCTTCCTCTCCAAGTTATAATGAGGATAATTTAGAATAAATTATTGTAAGAAACTACTGTATCTCATTATTTCATTTACTCTCTCTCTGTCTGAATTCCTGATTATTCTTTTTGTTTCTGTTTTCTTTCACCGCTTCTCAGAAGTTCTGTCTGTGTTATGCTGTGTCTCAATGCATCTCTGTTCTTGGTGAATTTGTCCCATTTTTTTCTTCTCCTTTTAGCTCGTGATCTCCCTTTGTTTTTCCGTTATCATATCCTGTGCTTTTCTTCATTGTTTGCCTCTTCATAGCATCGAGGCTTTAATTGTTCAGACAGCCCGCCTGGCTTAGTTTTCTTTGCTTTTGTTTTGGTTATTAATGGTTGTAAGCAGAAACGCTTTGTTCTCTTCCCTGTTTTAGACCAGTTGATATATAGCTGTACTGTCCACCAACTTATTACTCTGCAACAGCATTAGCTTAATCACTTCATGCTTCACGGGATGCAAGAAACATGAATGGGGGATGCTCTCATTTTAGTCAAAGGGGTGAGAAAGTGCATCTGGTGTTACATAGTATACTTGTGGGAACTGACGGTTTTACTTTTAAGCCAAACTGATGAAAAAAATCTCAATTCTCAGACTTCTTTGAAACCTAATAGATATCCACAAATTTGCTTCTACCTAGATTGACTCTGGATGACACTTTAATTAATAGATGTGACAATTTTCTTTTAAAGTGTCAGAATGCCCCTCTGAGGGTTTTGTTCTTTTTAAAGCAAAATTTCCCTAATTAGCAGACTGTCTGTGAGTCATGCTGCTCAGTTTTACATTTGTCCTGTTAATGTTTACCAAATTGATGTCAGAGTAACCATACTGCTAGGGTGAAAGAACCCTGTGGGACTGAAGTTGGAAAGAAGTTTGTACATTTTGCACTGAACTTCTGTTTAAGGAAGGAAACAAATCGGGGCAGCAGTTGTCCTTTTGGTTTCGGTTCATTTCAGCCCTCAGTGTGAACCTCCACATAGATGATTTCTTTTACCTCTTCCTACCTAATCTGAATGCAAAAGAAACCCATCCTAGTTGTTGAATGGGAGCCAAACAAGTCTGCTGCATTGAAAGAGGGGCAGCTGCCCATTTTTTCAGCTCTGTAGTTATTCAATGTCATATTCACTACATTTTATGAACCGTGAGGTTGAAGCTAGTGAGTGCAATAGACTTTAGTGATTTGTAGCTGAATTCAAGTGGATATTGGGTTTCAACATGATATTTTTCACTATACTATTCACATAACTATGACTGGATTTTTTTAATAAGGATATCTTTTGAAAAGGCATCTGCTTATTATTTGTTCAAAGCAGCTGGTTTTTAGCATATATAATTGACAGAATAAGTGGGAAAGTGTTTCTGAAAAACATCAGATAAACTACTGAAGACTTGGGGAAAGTTGTGTCATTTCTTGCTAACAGTCTTTGAGTCGTTTTGAAGTTGAATGACAATACCAAATTAACAATGTGAGAAAAGATTGTATTCTTTTTTTGTAATTGTCATGTTTTCATTTACCCACTGAAGGAAAGAAAAAACATGCACCATTTCAGTTTATTTTTAATTTTTGACATGAATCTTGACAAATCACTTTGTAATATCTTATATTTTCAAGGAATGTACTTATCCTTTCAGTAAGTACTATATTTTTCAGAAAAAGATCATTTCATGGAGACAGTGAATTTTGCTTCCCACTGTTATTAGGAATTCTCATGGTCTTAAATAAATCACCCACTCTTTTTTGATACTTAATGCACACTTTTAATGTGATTGTATGAACTATTAGACATTTACTTTTCCCAACGTAGAAATTAATTGAGATGACTTTTGGGGAAATGGCACATTTGCTCCTAATTTTTTGGTTCCAGGGTTTTTTAGACGTAGGATGATCTAATTGCGTTTTGCTACACAGAAAAAATATTAATTCTTATACTAAGTTTGAGGAGTGATTGACCATTTAATGAATTAAAAGTAAAAATTGAAGATTAATTTACATTATTCTGCAATGTAGTTCTTGGCACTGTATTCCAATCTACTAATGCTTTGCACAGCCATACTGAGAAAGATTTTTTGTAAAACAAAGATTTTAACATACCTAAAACAGGAGGCCAAACATTATCTGACTTTTTTTCACTGTTAGATTAGAAGTAGATACATTAGCAGGCCACTCTACTGCTTGATGAGTTAACTGTTGATAAAGTAAAATAAAACAAGTGTAATCTGAGCTGTTGACACACAAAAGAATGTATCCTTTTGTTTAAAGGATAACACCAAAGGCTATCTGTAGAAATCTGGTAGAATTTCCTTGTCCACACAGATTTATCACAAAAATCAAACCTCCAGTTATATCAGGTGAGGAATCCTCACGCTATTAAGGTATGTGAACAGAACAGGAAAGGACTAGTACCTGAAGTGTATTTATTTTTGCATGCTACTTTTGCTTACTATCATTACAATTCTTTAGCTATAAAGGCAGTTAATTATCCCTGAGGAAGGACACACTAATTCATTAAAGTTGCCTTTTTGGTTTCGGTGACATTTGCACACAGAACTATCACCTGGTGTTGCTGACTCCTATACTCAGATGAATTCATGCATTCTCAGATAATCCATTCTGTTTTAGAAGCAGGGAAAGGATCATCACTGTGAAGGAACAGAAGGCAGTTCTTAGTGTGCAAGAGTCTATTATTTTTGTATTACTATTGTACTGACTCCTGCATTATATATGTGTGAATACTGTATCACCTATGTTAATTTTATTTATGCTGGCTGTTTCACTGTCATAAATGCATTTATTCTCATCCAGGTAAGAAGCATAAAACCATATCATTACTTCTACCAGGGTTTATTCCTTGCATAAAATAGTTCTTCATTCCTGCAAACAACCATTTTGAAGCCAAATGATTGTATTTCTTCTGTAGTCACAAGAATAAATTCAGAGAAACAGCTTAATGTGATGAGTATAAGCCAGCTACATTTTAAAGAAACTGTATTGTTTAATAACTATAGGTAGCATTGGGTATTATTTAAAGGCTAGAATATTATTTATATAAATGAGAACGGACTTTAGCTTTCCAAGTGTACAAAAGGGAGCAATTGTCTAAACTTAGTTAGATTTCATATGGATGTAAAGATCAAAAGATGCTTATTCCTTCTTTCAAAGAGTGACAAATTATGAGAATAAGACAACAAAATGTAGTTCTGCTTAAAACCACTTTAGAGCATTTTATCTAATTTTGCATTTAAAAATGCAGTGACATTATCCTAAGTTAGTTGGCAGTAGAGCAAATGCATCTGTAGTCTTTCACCTGAGTTAAAGGAATCCCCTGTTACAGGGATTAGAATGGTGTGCAGGTTCTGCTTAGTTAAAATTTACACTTATTTTTTTTAATGCTTTAGGATTTTCTCTTGTGTCAGGGAAAACTGGGAAGATGAGAAATACTGTTTGTTCCTTAGACAGTGTAGTTTAACTGTGGAATTCCTATTGATGTTAATGATTGTCAGGGTGAAATGCGTACTTTTCCCCTTTCATGTTAATGAGATTCCATTTCAACAGGTATTTAGACTGTATTCCTAATTGAGGGCATGTGACTACAGTCTTACTGAGTTCGAGAGGAATTCTTATGTATGCATGAGTTCCTGCTTTTGTACTGTTATTAAGTGAGACGCGTAAAATTAAAAAGAAAAAACAATCCTGCTATATCTGAAAATATTTGCAAGTCTGCAGTTTTAACTTGCTTCTCTTATTCTTTGAAAAATACAATTGTTAAAAATTAAATCATGGGTTAAGATTTTCTAGTTATTACAGTCAATTTCCTTCCAGACATCCTTAGTAGGGAACCTTAGTTTCCTTATTATCAATGAATAATATAGTTAAAAAACTATTATTTCAATCTTATGCCAATATTTCAATGTACTTCTGCTTTTCTCTTTTTCTCTTTCTTTCTCTAAGCCCCCTCTTTGTTCTGTGGGTTTTCTTTTGTAACTCCTCCAGACTTCAGCTTTGTTCCCCCTTCCTCCACTCCTTTCTGGTCAGGTACTGCTTTACTGCTTTTATATTCTAAATTTGTTTCTGTTTGTTTCTGTGTGTCAAGTGAGGGAATGGACGAATGTCATGTTCTTCACCAAGTTCAAAAAAGGAGTTTCTACATTTTATTCCTGAAGTGTAACTAGTATCGGCCTCTTAAACTTCTTAAAAAGTATATATTTACAATGAAGAAATTTGAATTGCTGTTACAAAGCTCGTTAGTTGCACCAGATTCAATTGGTGATCAATTGACCATTAATTTGCTGTGTGGCTGTGATATCTGTGTATTTCAATGTCCTTGTTCAAATACACAAATCAAAATATTCAGTGTTGGCAGGTAAACCATATATTCGTCCCATCCCTGCAGCAAACTGTACTGCAGAAACGTCTTAGAATACAGTAGTAGCTTTGTAGAAAACATTGTGGGTTTATTATTATTATTATTTTTTTAAGTTCTGCATCAGTGTGGTCAATTAATTTTTACCCATCTTTTCCCAAATATTTTCTTTATTCTCATTTAAATTTCTCTGGCTTTAATAAATGCAAACATTTAAAATTTAATTTGGATAAAATGCTTATAGTAGTAGTAGCGTTAGTCTCACTTAGCACACCAACATGACTGTGACGAGTTCTGGTCTATCAGGCATAGCTTTCAAAGTGAAATGTACACCTGAATAATCTGTAAGGGATTTTGCTACTTGCCTTTGAGGAACTTAAAGAAGTCCTACTAGTAACATGTTGCTTCATCTCCCTGTACATAGGAAGGAGGACTTGTAGGTTGTGCAAATCAGGACCGAGGCTGGCACTTTCCTGGGGAAAGGGAGGTACCTAACATGCATGAATTGAGATGCAGTCATATTCAGGATCTGTCTAGAAGATATGAGTAGGCAATATATTTTATTTTATTTTTTCTGACAGAGGTAGTGTAGTTTCTTAGCACACTGGGATGTATTCTTAAGGCTTTCCATAGCTCCTAAAGAGAGCCCTGTAGTCTGGAGCTGAAGAGTAGAATGGTTAGCACATTGTGCTGAGACTGCCTCCAATGAGACCTCCCTTGATTCATACTAGGATCTTCAATCACAATGTTCTTTGCTGCTCTTAGAATATTTTGGCTCTCAGTAGTTTTGAGTTAATTTCTTCCATTCTTATCTCCTTATATGGGAATTTCTTGGAGGGCATATACTAAATCCTTTTCAGTAGTCACAGTATTGATAGAAAATCTAAGCTTTAAGGCACTCTTTTGGTTAACGTTTATTTATGTGAAAGGACACATCTGTTCTGACATAGCTGTTTACAATGTGATCATGACATTCAGCTGGAATATCTGAAGTTCCTGATTCTGATTTTAATCAGCAAAACCAAAGGCAATAAGTTTTCATACTCCATTGTAGGAGAATATTGTGAGCATGACATTCACCTTTAGAGTGAAGATAAAAGATTTTTTTTGTTCGGTTGCATGATACTTACTCTTAAAGGCATTTTACTGAAACTGATGTCTGTGTTTCATGGTGTGGAGGAAGTCGTGAAGTGGGCTACAGTGACAGGTCAACAATCAAGACTTGTGGTTACATTGAGCCTATTTTACCTTCCTGTGTATTCCCTCATATGCTTTCAACAAATGACAATTATACACTTTTTTCCCCCTATGGAAAAACTGCTGTATTGGAAAAATTTAACTAAAGTAATAATTCAGTCTTACATATCACAATGTGTTGTGTAAGTAATTTTTTATACACATATAAAATAATAAAGGAAAATGCTGAGAGGTAATTCTTAAGTTTGTCTATCTATTTGAATGGTATTTCATATTGTGATAAAACATACAAAGTATTGTAGCCTTAGTAATTACACCTTTTCAAAATACACAATTTACATACATTAAATGAACAAATACTTATTTCATAATATTACAGATATTTTTTCAAAACAGATCTTCAGAAGTAGCTTACTTCTGGTGGTATGTGGAAGCAGATAACACAAAAAAAGAATTAACGCAGCTGTTGAGCTCTACCAGAGAATACTGCACGTGCTTGTGTGATAGAAATGAAGTTAACAGTAAATTGCTTCAAGGAGTATGGCAACTAATCTGCAAGAGCAACCTGTAGGGGGGTGTAGTTGCTGGATTACTAGGGAGACCGTACCACGAGGAGCAAGAAACAACTGCTCACAGCTTTTATGATAATACATTGATCCTTGTGGAATTTAAGCACAGGCAGAAATGTGAGCTAGACTAGTTTACTATAATCCCACGGAGCCTCTTCAGTTTCCATCTCAGTTACTTCAACAATGGACCAAGACATGTTGCAAATGAATTTCAATACTGTCAAACTCGATGTGAGAAATTTATTCATTATACTCTAGTGTGAAGTGAAAGCTGACTGCAGTTCCCTGTCTTCTCTTCCAGTTTGCAGAAGGGAAGACTAAAATAAGGAAAACTATATTTTTCTCATTCACACATGTGCCTTTAATTCACTTAGCTCAGATTTTGGACTGTATTTCCTATTCACCCTTGCAGTATATCCCCCTTAACATACAAAGTATTTTTTTTATTGCTGTTTCCTTGGTAGCCTTTTTTATTTTTTTTGCCAATTTTTTCTTCAATTTCTCAGTCACGTTCTCCTCTGGGACACTTTCTTTCCATTAATCTCTGCTGCTAGTTCCAATCTCTCTCCTTCCTTATTCTCCCTGTAGCCATTATGTTTGTCTGCTTCACACAGTGTTTCTTTTCTCTCTGCTCTGTGCAGATGTCCTTTCCACATGCTGTCTTCCCTCAAGATTCATTTAGTTAAGAACAACTTGGATTGAGACTTGAGGGCTGGCAGTCTTTACACAAGATGTTTTTGTGACTGTCTACAGAAAATAGGATTAATATGTTTTTTCCAAATAAGCACCAGATAGTTTTCCTGTATTCACTGATTCATCTGGCTTACTTTTTTATATTTTCCACCATAAATGTATTTTATTTGAAATTATAGGTATTGAGTTTGAAATTAGTCTAGGATCTACTACTTTTTGCCACAGATTTTGGAGATTTATGCTTTATGATTTTTCTTGCTTCTATGTACTTGTCCTCATTGGCTTCACAACTTGAAAAATAATTAAAAGTCCTGCTCCTTTATTCTCGCATCTGTCATACTTTTTCTGTCATAATTTTCCCTCAGTGTTTTCTCCCTGATTCTTCCATGTGTTTCTTCCCTTCCTAATTCTCTCCTTTCGTTTTCCCCAGTACATTCATCTTTGCCTCTTATTGTCATCTTTCTTCTCCGTTTGCCTCCTTTTTAGAATGTGTAGTGATACCACGCTTCTCAGTCACTCCCTGCGTTGCTTCCCCCCATCTGCCTGTGGTATTACTACACATTTATAAATGGTTACTGACTTGACGATCAATAACTGCTTTATTTATTTATTTGTTTGTTTGTTTGTTTTTTTCATTCCCAAATGATTTCTGCTCATGCTGTGCTTTTTCCCTGCAGAATTGATTACTGAAATCTTGATAAGGTGTAGGACATAATATTGATGTCAGAGTCTAAACAAGTAGTGACTGCAGTTGACTTGCATATAGGGGAAAAAGTAATATACGACCTAGATTTTTACAACGTATTCATATTGTAAACACAAATAATAACTTGAGATGTTAATTCTTTTTTTTTATTGCATCTTGTATATTTTGTATCAAGCATCTGATAAACATAGTCCAAATATGCAGTCTGAAGTGTTGGACTAAGTTTTAACGATGTGGTTTTAAAGAAGGGTATAATCTATTCCTAGAACAGTCTTCAAGCGTTTCATATTTCAAGATATATTTAATTATAATTTAAATACATTTGTTGCTATAGAGGCATTGGAATAAATCCTAAATATAAGCAGGTATGAAACTCAAGATTTTCTAGCTGGTAATACCATGTTTCGTATTTCTGATTTAAAAGAAAGGCAATTAGCTATGAATATTTAGTATTACTTTGTCAACAGCTTTGCAAAAACTGGAATCTAAGTGGTGTTTCTGAGGTGAGAAAAGGTGACTTTATTTGCAGTCTATGAAGTTATCCCTCATGACCATATGATGAATTATTTTCAGAAAGAAACTGGCTTGTGCTTATAAATAAATTCTACGGAAAAAGATTTACATTGGAAAACAATTGCAAAAGAAAATAGCATGTATTTAAAGCAAACAAAAATAGTGAAGTAAAGATTTGGGGGAGGGGAAGTTGTTTATCAAATGAGACTTTTTCTACATTTCTTATTTTAAAAAACTTTGTAACTCTTTTTGTGCCTGAAAATATCTGTGCTTGAAATTGGCAAAATTCTTACTTACTGATGTAAGTTACATCTTTTAGGTATTAATTTCACTGAAATCCAGGAAAAAATTAGCAGGTATTTTCTCCATTGTTGAAAGAGGAAAGAAAGCTTCATGAGTGGTTGGTTTTACAGAGTAAAGTCCTGAAACGAGTGATATTACATTGGCCAGTGCTTGAGCAAATTGTTAACAACTGCTCTACATAAATTTGCTGTAGAAGCTTTAATTTTTTGCTCATACTGAAATTAGCTTCCAACTTTATGTGGGTTAATATTTAACCTAGGAGTTGTTTCTGGAAAGAACAGTACCTTATTTGTTTGTTTTGCTTCATTTGGAGTGTAAACATAAACCAAGTGTGAATGCTAATAATCCTTTTGGAAAGAAACTACTGACCTGTAAAATATATTGATGCATGTAACTGGCAGCAAGTTTTAGTACAAAGCACAAAAAATACAGTAGTTTAATTGTATTTAGTGATTTGTGGAGTGAAGGTTAGTTTTTTCATAGTTTGTCTAATTTCATATTTTTTTTCAAAAAATAAAAACTACAATGATTCACATCTCTTCAACTTTTCTCTATTCACCTATAATTAAACTTATGAAATCTCATGTACAAATGCTTTCACATTTGTGTAAAGTTGATGCCAGTGTATGTTGTCATGAAATCATCTTATATTTTACAGTAATGCTATCTACCTTTATTTCCTGTTGATTAACCAACTCTAATATCAAATTCTGTTTCATTTCAGTGCTAAGTCCAAAGGTGATAGGCATTGCCATCGCAAGGTATGACTTCTGTGCAAGAGACATGAGAGAACTGTCCTTATTGAAAGGTGACGTTGTTAAAATTTATACAAAGATGAGTGCAAACGGCTGGTGGAGAGGTGAAGTAAATGGAAGGGTATGTTTTTTTTTCCTTCTCTCATTAAGAGTAACTTTGTAAAAAACAAAAACAAAGAACAACTATAACAGAAAAACTGGAAATGAAGTATTCCTACCAAGAGCCTTTGTATGCTTAAGTTCACAAAATACAACATGTATTTTACTCTTGCCAGGTAGCTTTTCTCAGCACCTAAATTAATTGGGTTTTTTTTGTTTGTTTGTTTTGTTTTGTTTTTTTCTTTTCTTCAGTGGAGCCTGCTAGGCTGTATACTTAGACGAGATTATATGGGTGGAAAATAACCAGGATTAATAGCAGAGCTATAGTTCACTTTCTTGAACACACAGATTTGGGGTGGGATCAGAACCTCAGGATCTGGTTGAGTTCCTGATGCTGGAAATCTGGTCTGCAAATTGGTACAGAATGTTTTCCACCTCTCTGCCAGACTACAGTGCTGTGGGACAAGCCATCTTTTTCTTGGGAGTCTTCTGCTTTTGTTCTCTAAGAAATAACTGTGGTTGAGATTAAATGCCATGTGCATTTATGCCACATCATCATTTAGCAGTGATTTTTACAAAGTCACTTCACACTGTACTCTGTGACTTGGATGGTACTGGAATCTTGGAAATACTAGTTCTGAGCTGTGAAGGCTGTACTGTTTCAATCTTATTGTATGACTCCTTGATGCAATTAATCTGGAGTACTTGCTGCTTCTGTTTCCATGTTTTAAGGGCTGAGATGCAGGGTCAAAGAGGGTCTTTTTTCCTCCTGTTCTGTGAAAAATGAAAGTGAATTGGGTGAAAACTGGAAATGGGAGTTGGAAGTCTGGTTGAAATAGATGAGGGAGGATATATCCAGATTTAGTGCCTAATCCAATGTGGGGAACTTATTATGGCAGATGAGACGGGAAAAAAGAGTCAGAAGAAATAGTGATCATCCTGTATCCTTTACACATTGAAGAAAATTGAACATCTTATTCCATTGTAGTTACATACTTCTTAAAGAAGTATGTTATAAACTATTCTTTCTGGTAGTTTTCACTGCCTGGAGTTGAGATCATAAAATCACTACTGTTTATGCAATAACTTCTTCCAGTCATGCTTGAGGTTTGGTTTTGAGGTCTTTCATCAATGTTAAATTGACTTAAATTGACTAAGGTATAAATGAAAAATTTAAGTGAATAGATAAGAGAGTAATAAATATGACATTGCTTTTCTATGTGTCTAATACAGTTGTTATTTGATACATCATTAATTTCAGAATGGAAATAATGGTATAAATTCTGAAATACAAAACACTGGTCTCTGACTTCCCGTTCATTTAAAAATTCCCTTCATTTAAAAGTCCAGTTGTCAACAATGAGATTTAAATTCAGTGGAATCAGTCACTTTTAACTTTGAAAGTGGGTTTTCTGAACACGGCTGAAGCCTGTGAAATATTTAACATTCAAAAGACAGCAGCATCTTGTATTAAAAACTACTGAGGGGAAAAAATAATAAATAAATTAAAAAAAAACCAAACCAAAAAACAAAAAACTGCCCCAGACTTTTTTTCTCAATGCATAGACATCTAATTTGAGTAAAAAATCCTCTTTTTTTTTTTTTAATTTTTATTTAAATGTTGGGGATTTACTCTCTAAATCATTGTATCTGTAAGTTACTGTATTTATTTACTTATTTTTAAAGTTATTAACCAGGGCACATTAGACAAGTTCATCTTTTTAATAGCAGTCTTGGTTATTAAAGAGACTCATTCTTGTTTTCATCTATCTTGGCCATTTAAAAAATATATTATGTTCTGTTTTTTCTTTTCCTCTTTAGGTGGGCTGGTTTCCATCTACTTATGTTGAAGAAGATGAATGAATTAAAAACTTTTCTCTGCTGACCAGCAATTTCAGGGATTGTAGAATTTAATAACTTCAGGCATTAATGGTCTTGTTAAGTACTTAGGCAGCAGCATTTTGTATGTCTGAACCTTCTAGTCTTAATGTTGGGATTTGTAAAGAACTTTGTGCTAACAGATTATTACCTTGCCCAAAGCTGCGCAAGAAACAGCCTGCCACTTTGCTGTCACTGGGGATCAGTACAAAGTCCGGCACCCACCTTCCCAGAAGATTTCAGGGAAACAAATTTCTTTATTCTTTAGTACACCATGAATAGTAGCTATGGCTGAATGTTTAATAAATCTGTTTTTTTTCTAGCTAACACCTGTGATGGTACGAGGAGATGAAGACTTATTATTCCTTATCACTGTATGCAGAAAACGTAGTTCAGTCATTCAGGTGGGCATAAAGTGTAGTCAATAGACTTCTCAAAACATCAAACTACCTTACTTATCATCTTGTAAACAGTTTTATGCTAAAAAAAATCGTTCTGAAGTAACCATAAATGTAGTAAACATGAGTAGCATTCATGCATACATAATTAGTTAACTGAGTTCTTTGAGGTTCTGCCTAAGACTTCTAACAATTTGTTTAAAGAAACATTTCTAAATAGTTTGGTGATGTGATGTTGCTTGAAAAGTCATCTGCAAAGTGGGATTCTGGGTTCTGTCTTTGTCTTTTCAGCTTTATTAATTTAGCAACTTATCATAGAAGTGAAACCTGAGGGTAATTATGGCAGGATCCATTTTAAAATTTCAAACATTAGCATTAAATAAATATTGTAATGCTATTGTCTGGCAGGATATGCTGAAGCAGGATGATTTCACTTCTTGAGAACAAGATTGTATATCTTAATCTCTTGGATGATTCATATGAACTTTTTGATGCTTCCAACTATACGCTGTTTTTCATAGTTAGACAGGGACTTCTATGCCTACTTAGTTCACCTTATGTGCTCTTAGAAGTTAATGCAGACGGAACTTGCAGAGTTCTGCATGCCAGTACTGGGATGTTAATGGCAAGGCAGTGAGTGATTTTGTTGCAATGTTATGAATTTCCTCAAGTAGTAGTGGAACCAGTTAATTGGCTTGAAAGATCAGACCTCAAAGTTGCATCTGCCCCTTGAGTGAGGCAGTTTTTTAAGATATTTATGGAGTGTGAGAAGTGCTTGAAGTTAAAAGAAATGCAGGTGATGCCTTCAGATTTACGCTTCATAATATTTAGATTATTTCTAACTCATCTTAAAAGTTTTAGAGAAAGTAAAGCTCCTAAATGCATTTTCTTCTGAGGTAACATTGTCTATTCAAGAAAGTTAATTCATTGTATTCCATGGCCTTTGCTTTTCCTAGTCCCCTTTTCATGCAAGCATCTTACAGGTATTGTGCGCAGAGATACTGCATGATGTAACAGTGCAATTTTTTCTCCCTCTACAAGTAGCATAATATCCACTGTCCATCTATAGAGGACAATCTGTGGTAGTGCCTATTTCAGATTTTTTAGCTACCCCAGTGTTCTTTGCTTCTTCCTGGCCTCCTGGCCATCATGAAGAACAACGCAGATGATCCCAGTAATCCCCCTCCTCTCTGCAACCATCCTATCTGTCTGTTATACCTAGCATGTGCTGTTATGTGACTAGGTAAAAGTGAGGATCTCCTAATTCTAAATCCTCCAATTGTCAGATTCAGCCCTGCAAATGGAACTCTGCTGTTGCTCTTAACTTTTCAAGGATTTACCTCAAAATTACGTAAACTGTGATTATGTTAAGTACATTGCTTGATGAAACAATTCAGAGTGTTTGTAAATATGTACATGATGCATAAAACATTTTGTAAATGACCTGTACAGCAGTGTAGACTGGGATATACTGTCTTTGCTCATGTTTTGCCATGCAGTTTTATTGTCTGTTGTGAGCCTGATACTGTATTCCGTAAGTACACAAAGTTGATTTGCAGTTTTGCCCTCTCGAGGGGTAGAGAAATGGGCTATAGGCCCTGTTTAATGCTTTGCTGTCATACAGTTCTGAGAAGAAGCAGTTTAATTCAGTGAGTTAAGAAATGTGTCAGTCGTTTTGGACAGCTTGGATTTAGAATCATTTTGAGTACTCTCTCCATCCTAAAATTGTTGTAAAACCTTTAAGCAACTCCTGAATCAAGTAATCAGCCTTTGAGAAGAATGAAAGCCATAGATAAACTTACTTATGTGGCATAAATCTACATGTTATTGTCTGTGTTTAATGCCCTGTATTAATTGAGTTAATGCTGCATCTTAAACTATATTTTCAGTACCAAAGACTTCTAGATATTCTGGAGCGTTTCTTTCATGTGCTTCTTCTGCTTGTATGGAGGTTATATTGTCACACAATGCTGGTATTACAGTACTTTAATTTGTAATATTTTGTAAATATGTTAAATATAATAAACTGGTCATTTCGTTTTTTGAGTATGTGTCAAAATGTGTAGCTGACTTGTATGAAGGTTTTGCTCCATTTGCCTCACAGTCTTTTCACTGTGAGCAGAAGTTGATAATGTTCTGTTTTGGTTTCCCAGATCTGTATAATCTTTGTTTTGCTGTGAGACTGAGCTGTCAACGCAAATGGGTTGTTGTAGGTTTCTGAGAGCTTTTTATAGCTGGAATAATTTGTTTTCTGCCACATCCAGACAAGTAGTGTTTTTCGTTTGTCTTTTAGCTATAGAGGAAATTGTGGAATAAGTAATTTACTATTGATTTTTATCTGTTGAAGATGATAAAACTTGTAGTTTTTATCTGAAGAACAAAACAAAATGGATCTATGAAGTTTCCTTTTAAGTATCATGTTTTTTTAGGAATGTCCTTCCTCTTCCACTTCTTTATTTTTTTCCCACCTTTGCCATATATAAATTAATATACAAATTCAGGTTGAATTCACAGAATCACAGAATTGTAGGGGTTGGAAGGGACCTCTAGAGATCACTGAGTCCAAACCCCCTGCCAAAACAGCTCCCTAGCCCAGGTTGCACAGGTAGGCGTCCAGGTGGGTCTTGAAGATCTCCAGAGAAAGAGATTCCACCACCTCTCTGTGCAGCCTGTGCCAGTGCTCCATAATTGCACTGTGAAGAAGTTCCCACGCACATTTGTGCAGAGCTTTCTATGCTCAAATTTTGAAAATATAGTCTGTGTTTAATTTCATGGTCTACTTGATAATCTTTTAACAGTGTAATCCATTCATGCAATTTTTACAATACAAAAATTATTATGTTTACAAAAGTATTTCTGGACAGTTGTATTAATTCAGTGAGGTCAATGATGATACAATTGCATTGTTGCTTCATGGTGTTACTTCTATTTTTCAGTAGTAAAGGTTTTCTTATGGAACTACCTTTCTAACAGATAATTATTGAAATTAACGAGGCATTTACACATCTCTACCGATGTAAGGCATAATTTTCCTGTCAGCCATGAACATACCACAAAGCTGAGTCACGCCTAGTGTAAGATGCAGAAATGTTTCTCAATTAAATTCTCTTGTTAACAGTATCGCAGTCACAGTTACAGATGTTCTCCTTCCCCTGTGTGAGAAGAGATATGCATCCTTTGATGGGTTAGAACTGTAATTAGGGCATAAGAACTACTTATGACGAGGTACTGGATGAATTTTTCAGTGGTGAGACTTGGAGACCTAAATAAATAAATAAATAGAAAATCTTGGGCAATGATAATTATGGCAACCAGCATACATTTCTCCTCTTCCTCACAGGGCAACTCTAGATGCTCTGTGAAGGAGAAGATAAGGTTCAATTTTAACAGTTTTAGTTGCTCATAGAATTAAGAGAAGTGCTGTATTTAACAAAAAAAAACCAAACAAGTGTTATTCTGTTGACTTTGGTGTTCAGTGCAAAAGTGTTTCTAATTCACAATCAATATTTTGAACTATGTTGAAAAGAAGTTGCAAATACTGGTATAGTTTTGGCATTAATGTTGTCATGCATATAGCTTAACTGTACTGACACTAAAGTAGAATCATAGAACATCTGGAAAGGGGAGAGACCCCACTTGTGGATCATCAAGGCCATCTCCTCCTCTGGTATAAACTGGGCTGCAGAGATCCTCACATGACTGTTTTACCTGAAATCCTGTCTCTTCTGTTCACAGAGCACTGCTTCTTCCACTTGAGCAAAAGAAGAAACACTGCAAGCTGATTTGTAGTGCAGTATTCAGTGGCTCTGCTTTCATCTGTAACATGGTAGTGATCATCGTGAAACATGAAAAACATCATCAGCCAGGTCATACCAGTTGTGCTGATAGACAGGTGTTCAGGGTTAACCCCAGTAGGGTAAGCACCACACAGCTCACTTTCTTTACAGTGGGACAGGGGAAGAATGAAAATGTGAACTCGTATTGAGATAAAAAATAGTCTAATGAGGAAAAAAGAAGTGGTAGAAGAAAAACAAGTGATGCAAAGGCAGTCGCTTCCAACAGTAGACTGATATCCAGCCAGTTCCCAAGCAGAAGATAGCTGACCTCCCCAAAACTTCCTCCCATCCATGTTCTTGCTGAACACTATATAGCAGGGAACATTTCTTTAGTTAATTCTGGTCACCTGCTTGGTTGTGTCCCCTCCCACCCTTTTGTGAACCCCTAATCTATTCACTGGGTGCAGGGTGAGAAGCAGAGGTCTTGATGCTGTGAGAGAATCTTAACTGTTGAACTGTTAAGATACTTTTATTGACTCTTTCGTTCACAGATCTAAAAACAGCATCCTATGAGCTGGTATGAAAAAAAGTGAACTCCGTGTCAGCCAGACCCAGCATAGCAGGTATAAAAGTAAAATAATGAGTAAACCAGGAGATACTAGGTGTACATGGAATCCATGGCACTTTAGCAAGCTACATAAGTATCTGTTTTCAACACATTCAGTAAGGGTCATTTCTGTTGCACAATGTTGAATCTTTTTACCTCTGCATTTCAGAGGAGGAAAGAAGTTAATATGTTACCTAGCCTTTCGTGAAGTGAGTCATGGAATTTCAGCTTTTTACCTAGGTGAGGGAGAGGTAGTTTGGAGTAATTTTGACATTATAAAGCTATGGGATAAGATATTAATGGTATGTACTTTTTCACAGTGGAAGTTTATGATGCATTTATAATTAATAATAGAAGAATAGAAATAATTAAGCATCAGAAATTGACTGCAGAATGGTGATTCATCATTGCATTATCTTAGTAACTTCCTTTTCAAGAACAAAGAACAGTTTCTTCTCATAGCAAATGAGATTTGAGTTACTAATTTAGTTTTTTAACTCCTGATCTGCAGTAGTTTATTCTGTCCATTCATTGTAAAGATCTCTGCTGCTATACATGGCTGTGAAGTTAGATTTTATTTAATAACACACCTGTAATATCTGAGCTACTGGTGACTTCTCCTGTGTTACAATTTTTTTACTTGCCAATGCGCTTTTAAAAAATATACAATTAATTTTAGAATGTTTCAATATGACCTTAAGTAAACATAGAGTTACAAGAAATGGTAAGTTTGGAGGTGGCTGTTGATCAAGGGGCATAAGGCTGTTTTGTTTCTTTAATAACTGTTTTTTTAATATTGAAACATATGGCTGTAGGGAAAACAGAGAAGATCAGAAGAAAAGAAATAAATTATAGGTACCATACTATGTGTGTTAGGAAGAGCCTGTTGTGTGATACATTCTTATAAGCAACTGCTCAAAATGTTAAAAGTTTTGACGATAGCATTGGATTGGAAAAAAAAAATCTTCATTACTTTTGTACTGGAAAACTGCTAATGCAGTAGAGGGATCAAGCACACTTGGTTTTGGTCCCAGTCCTACTAGAGAACTCTATAAATTTATCTTCAATTAGTCTTATTTTTTTCCCCAAAGCAATTAAAAGTCTCGTCAAGGAAATGCAGTATTGTTCCTAGGATTCTAATTCCTACTTGTGCGTAAGCCTAATGGAAATATGTATAATTGAAGGAACCTTTTTCTCAGTAGTTTTACAATCGGTATCCTGGTAGCTTGTCAGCTGTTTGTAAAGAGGCAAGAGGCCTCCACCCCACTGAGTTGCTAGGTGATGTACAAGCAGCTTTCTTACCTGTTCTCCCAGATATTTCTCTATCTTTTTTTTTTTTTCTTCTTTAAAATAGACTTCTGATGGTAGTAAAGAACATATAGGAAACTTATTTCAATGCGAGAGAGTGGAATGCTTACTTAGAGGAGTTAGGAGGCCAGTTTTATTCTCTTGGTTTGGCATATCTGGATATAGCTTTGTTAAACTTGGAGTGCCTTGTGTTTGTGGTGGATGAAAGGTTACACTGCCTGGAACTGTGTGCTCTGTAATATTCTAGGTGTGGTTCTTTGGTGTCATCAACTTGATGCCACCAAACACTTGAATGTACTGCTGTTCTGCATTCTAATATAGGGGTTTTGCATAATATTTTCAGGACTAATTCCAAGTAGAAAAACACAATAGCAGGTTTTCTGTTCTTATTTTATTTTGAAGTGTTCTATTCCTCTTATAATTGTATGGCATATCCAGTTGAATCAGGTTGAGACAGGAACTGCAATATTAAAATACTCATTGCTCTTGGAATCAGTATAGCATCAAGATATTTTCTAGATAGTGAGCTTTGGAAAATCAAACCCTAGTAATCTAAAGAAGATCTAGTTAAATGTTTTCAATCTTTGCAACTTTCATTCATGCTTTCAGTGAATGTACCCTTTTTTCTATGTTGTTCTGAACATGGGGATTCAGGCTTAGTCTTCCTGCCACTAGAGTTTGATTACAACTCCTTAGACTTATACAATACTTAAACAAACAAAAAAACCCAACAACAACCAATTAGGAAAAAAAACAAAAACAAAAAGCACCTACAAATGTGCAAAGTCCCTTTTATATTGTATCTTCAGTATCATGCCAGTAAACACACATACCCAAAAGATTTAAATTGAAAATATCACCAGTCACGTTCTCTCTTTTCCTTCTACTGCAAAATGCTGTAGGGCATTAGGAAATAAAACACCATTGCTTTCTTGTTTGACTTCTTGTAGATTAATAACAGTGTCAGTTGTTGGTGGAGCATCTGTTCTCTGCTTTTTAAATATGTATGCACAGTTACAATGCTTTATCTCCTAAATGCAGCTGATTTGAGTACAAGTTTTTGGATTGTTATAAATATTTTTAAGTTATCAGTGAAATGAATCAACAAGCACGGAAAAGAACTACAACCCAAATAATATGCATCTAGTCAATGAGACTAATAAAGCTAGGTATTTTCTCTTTTGGCTCTCTGTTAGTAATGCACTCTGAAGAGCAAGAGGCTTTACTTGAATGTCACTCTTAATTGCTAAAAGGATTCCGCAAACTATTTATTAAAGAAGTATTACTAAGTAATATTTATTAGAGCAAGTTCTATGTGTCTGCATGAAGTGACAATGTTTGCTTGCGACATAAGAGAATGTGCATGTAAAGTTTCTGGCATGTGATGTGGCAGTGTTCAAACTTCGTTGTGTCATTGCAGTGCGACCTGATTCCATTCACAAAATCCATAACCTGTTCTCTTGGCTCATAACTGGAGCATGTACAATGCCTACTGTGTAAAGAACCACGTAGTGGCTGAATCTCTTGATTGGTGATTGCTTATATTGGAGGAGGTGTTGAGTCTTTGTGTGACTCTATTCTGCAAAATGTCAAGATTTGGTTTTCTGATTAATTAACTTAAATAAATTCTAAAAACTATATGAAAAATATCTTGGCAATGATTACAATTGTATCTGTATGATAAGATTGTCTTACGTAGTGTGCATTGAGATATGCATACAGAATAACCATTTCCTTGTGTTCCGTGTAATTAAACACCATTTGGAACCTCGCTTCCTTTTAAGAGGGGATTGGGGCAAAAATAATTTATCTTCTTGATGCAGCTGATAAACTTACAGAGAGTACGGAATTTTCAGTTATTTAATATCAAGAATCATTTACATTTCCAGAAATTAAGGTTTCTGGTAGATATTTAGTTTCAAAAAAGAATTAATTTCTGGCTTTCTTCTCAGCTTCCTTTTTCTAAACACACGAATGCAAGAGTGCTCCATTCAATCCTGTTTCTGTAAGCATTACCCAGAAAGATGTTTTTTTGCCAGCTTGTATTAAGTTATCACAAGGGGTAACTTGCCCTGGGCAGTGGTTTCTTATTATGCTCACCAGTGCAAGAAGCATTTAACTGCTTTTTTTCATATAGACACTGTGAAAAAATACTTAGTAGAGCATTAACTTCAACTTGTTGAAGTACACATATTAAAACAGCTAGGAACACTCTCCAGCATAGTAACACAGTATGTGGTATGTGTGTATATAGATATATTTATAGTTCTAGAAACCTTATGGAATACAGGTTTTGTCAAATTCATTGGCACAACACAAACTTAATCATATACAATCAAAATTCTTGGCTTTTGTGAAAAATAGCATTTCTTGCAGATTTTTTTTCCATTTATTTCTTTGACAATGAGTTTTTAGAAATTTGGAAGCCTGATATTTCTGGCAAAAATGTCTGGGTTGAAAGATCTGCGGAAAAGAGTTTGAAAAGCATTAATTGTGTCTGCTTTCTCCCTGCTTAGTTTGTCTTACTTGGAGTTTCTGATTCTAGTGGCAAATGCAGAGAAAACTCAAGCATTTTCAAAGTTGTTGGATTCAGTTCTGAACTAGCCACAGTACAGCAAATATCTGTTGGATAACAATGGACTGCCTTCACTGTTCATGAGTCCTTGAGGCTGAGAACTTAAGGCCATGCTTTACTAAACACATTTCTAGCTTTTTTTTAAAACCACACTTCATTTTTCTGCTTTAGAAATTATAAGAGATGTTATTATTGTTTGAGATAATAAAAGATTGTCAAGAACAATCTTACATGCAACAATGCCTGGAGGTTCAAATTAAGTTGAATCCTCAATCCATACATAGTAAGATGAAAAAACATGCAGTGAGAAGTAAATACTAAAGAGCTGTAAGTATGTTCGTTCTGTTCGTAAAATGCAGCGCAGTAACCAGGAGAACAAAATTGTGGAACTTGACAATTGAAATCTGCAGGAGCACAGTCAATGTGCTGACCTGAATGTAAATAGGGTTTTATTATGTTACTGTAGCTGCTATAGTATCTGAGACACAATGTTCATTTTAAAAGTCATTAAAATACTGTGGGTGATATGTAATTTATGGGAATTGCAGAAAAGGTCAACAAGGATTCTGCTTAATTCCCATAGAATGCTTTTACTATTATTTTTCAACTGTGTAATAACTGATACAAAGCATCTACCATGACTATTTCCTTTGCTTCCTATGGGCAGGAATGTTTATGGGCTAACAATTACTCTTGAGCCACAAACTGTTTTTGACCAGAATGTCCTTTGTGTTTTGACCAGCAAGCGCTCACTAGTTAGCAGTTAGTCATTACTAGCAAGATAAGCTTTCATATTTTTAAAATTCTGTATATATATCAAGCAAGTATGGAGAAAGGGCTGTATTGTGAAAAGCTCCCTGAATGGTAATTAGTCACATTTGTCACAGTTTATTTTCTCCTTCACTAATCATCCTCTGAAGAGCTGTAGAAAAGCTAGTTCTTTTGTTTTACTTATATCAGACTTGGAAAGTTTCTTAGCTGACAGAGAAAGTTGCTCAGTGGTTGCTATTTGAGATGTGAACTGCTGATTTGTTTAGCTTGCTTCTTCTGAGGTATGTGTGTACATTACACTGGAATGGGGAGACTGTTTACAACAAATCTGAATCTCCAGTAAACAGCCAGTATTTTGTGCTTGGTTTTACATACAAATCAATAATTTTTTTGCAGCTGAGCAGATCCTGGAATTTCTAATATAACTAAACATGCAGTTGCATGAATATATTATTGCCTAAAAACAGGTGCTAGGACTAAACAAATGGTTTTATTGATTCTCCCAGGGTTAATTAACATTTTCAAAGAATCCCCACCCAATCTCTCTGTGGCCTTGTGAATTATCAATACTGTGTTGACAGGGTTTCCTCATTAGATTTTGTTACTTAAAGAACAAGTAATATCAGACTTAAGGACTACAGTGTTTTTACTGGGAAAGCTTCGTATTTTTAGCAAAGATATTACTATCTCAGAGGCTTAATTTTTTCTTTCTCTTCTTCTAAGACCTCCCAGTTTGTAACACTTTTAGGTCTCGATTGATTTAAAAAAATGGAGAATTGTGTTGCTGAAGCAAAGAACAATGTTTCTGAGGATAGGGATGAAGGTGGTGTGTGTGTGACGGAGTGGTATATGTAAAAAACAATGGCAAAGTGGTGGACCCAAATGACAGAATATTTAGGAGAACTGGTAGAATGCAAAGCAATATTTCATATTCTCTGAATAAGTTTCTACCTACTGCAAAGCAAGATCCAGTTGATCACGTGTGAAAGTCAGTAGAATTGCTGTGCTAATATTTCCACCATCCATTTGTCCCATGGCTAGTGCAAGAATCTTCTGACTTGGTTACCCACGTGTTTGGTGCTGAGTAGTGGCCAGCATAAAAAGAATAATCCTAAAATCTGGATTACCTGGCAGCACATATACATGGGAATTGTCCACTCATGATTGAATCCATTATTCCTCAGAGGAAAACTGTAACCAGTGCATTTGAATGCAGGACATCAAACAGAACAGTGTTCTAAATGTATAACAGAAGGTGTTTGTCTGGTAGCTTGTTGGTGCAGTCATATTCAGGGAGAACTTTTGATCTGTATTCTCATCATTGCTGCGATGGGAAAGGCTGCTGTCTGAAGAGGTAGAGGTCTCTGCTAGGACTGGAGAGAGAAGTGATTAGTTTGGAGACATCCTACAGGGTACAGCCTAAACTTGCACTGGAAGGAAAAGACATTTCAAAAGAATGGCATGTTCTTTGCTATATAATTCTAGCACACAACGCTCCCTGAGGAAATACAAGTGCACTAATAAATGTAAGAGGAAAATGCCATGGAAGGCAGTATATCAAAAAGTAATTGATTGGAATATTTAGTGATCTTAATTTATAGCGCTGAAAGTGAGACAATGGCATACTGCAAAAGTCTGTCTGAGGTCTGGAAGGAGATTTGCAGTACTTAATGTTCAGCCCTCTTCATTACTTCCTAGAAAGGGTGTGTTGAAGCAGCGCTGAAGCTGGAGGATGTGACCTTATTCCTCATTTTAGTATACTGTGTAACTTCAGTGTTTCTATAGCTTGACTGTTTTGAATTAGTAAAAAACTGAAGAATGGGATTATTAAGTCTTAAGTTTAGTGAAAACTGGAACTTTCTAGGAGCGCTCCTCTGGTTAGAGCTGAAACTCCTTGAACACCAAGGGTGCTGTAATCTCAAAGTGCTGTAAATATCAATTAAATATCAGTCAATTCACTGATAATTCCAGTGAAATTATATGCTTCTGTCTGCTACCCTGCATTTTTCACTGATGATTTCATCTTTGATTTAAGTTATCTTTTAATGTTTTCATTTGAAATTACAATTTCTCTTTGTCAGAACCCAGTCATTCCTCTTGTCAAAAAGACATATAATCTATTAGCTTAAGGGCAATTGCTAATAACTATATAGGTGACATGTTGTTATATAGGATGGGCAAGTCTACATACATCTTTGACAAGTGATCAGGCTTCGCATACCATGCAGTTTATGCTTTTGGGAGTGCTGCCGAACTAATCATGCAAAACCAAACCAAACACATTTCAACTTGGCTTTGATACCATTTTGCTATAATTAACATCTGCTGTCTCCTGGGCTCATTGAAGAATCTTTTTTGTTTGTGTTTATAACTGCAACAGAAGTGAATTTGTTGAAGGGGGCGAGGGAAGCATTTGGTTGCCATTTAGTCTGTGTAAGCATTTGGGATGACAAAGCTTTCAGATCACGGGGGAGAAAGGACTAAATGGGATGTTTGTGCCCTGTTTCAGCTGGTGCAAGATATCCTTTGCTTTACTAGAGAATGCTGTCTTTCTCTGTTACATTTGCTTTCACTTGTCACCTCTCAAGAATGTGGTGGAATGTGATAACGCATCCTGTGCTTTGTTTTATTTTCAGTGGACCTGGGGGCCAGATCTTACAGTGTTCTGATGTGTTTGGAAATCGCATGTCATATCTGCATCCTTAGAGCATTAAAAATCAGGTCCCATTAATGCAGCTGAAACATGCCTGAATGTTTTCTCTGTTAGAAGAACAGTGGGAGTTTGCATCAACTGTGTATGTGGGAAGCATGGTTACCATCCTGTTATGATGTAAATTTGTTATTATTTCCCTATGAATAGAAACATTCCTATAACAAAGGGGTGTGTTTTTTTTTTTTTCTTAAGATGGGTAGGCAGTGTTTCTCACATCATGATGCATTGGCGGGCCTCAGTTTTCTCACAGGGTTTCACTCGAGATGTTTTCAGGATAGAACTGTGACTATATTGAAGTCCCTGGCAGAACTTCAGTAAAGTTCAGGAAATGAGGCTTCATGTACTCAATGCAGATGTCTATGTTTTTTAATTCTACTTCCAGTGATTTAGAATCATGCTATCCGTGTAATTTGCCTTCAGTTTCCCTAAGCTCTTTTGTCTTCTTCACCTAATTCAACAAGAAGGATAGCAATGAATTCTTTTACTTTACATTGTGAGCCCTTTTCACTTTCTCCCTGGGTTTACATGAGACTTATATGCTGGAGTAACAGACACCATAAGAATGCGTTTTAAATGTTGTGACATTTTGAGTCCAAATCAATAAGTGGTATGATCACATATGTCTAATTATCCGAACAAGGTATCAGTGCAACTTCCCTTCAGAATTAGGAGACTACTATGATGCCCACTGCTCTCTTTGATCTGAAGAGATGCTTACTTATTAGCCTGTCAAGCAAGGCTGACTACTTAAACCTTGTGTCCTTTTTTATGTACTTCCTCACTTCCTGCCTGTGCCATCCTGTCCTGTGCCAGTATGTTCTCAGCATCCACCCAGTCTTACTTCATTGGCATAATACAGTACCATGTTGCCTCTTCATGGGGACTTCAGGAGTAGGCACTGGCCATTTTTAATTCCTGAATCACAATTTACAGGTCAGTTCCTGCAGTCCTTTACCTCCTAAAATTGTGTTTATTCATGATTTTAGATAGCTAAGGTCATCTGGCTAACCTGACACATAAGCATTTTAAGTGCCCCTTTGGGAAAGTAGCTGCTTCCATCTGATAACCAGACCCCTTTAGTTGTCTTTGACATTATCTTGCAAGTGATCATCCATGTGGAAATTACTGGTTGTGTCAGATGCACATCCTGAGAACAGAGTGGTAAAAAAAAAAATAAAAAAATCTTCATGGACGTTATTGGTATACAGAATTATTTCATCTGAGCTGTTATTTCTTCTCCACCAGCTAGTTTCCACCTCAGATCACCTTTAGTTTCCATCATGACAGCATTAATTTTCCATCAAAGAGAATTCCACGTGTGTCTTCTGAAACAAGATGCAGAGTCCTGTAGGCAAACATTTCCTAGAAGGGAAGAAGTATATAAACTCATAATTTCCTTCTGCATCTTACAGCGAACTTCTCACTTGAATCCAGAACAATTATCACCAAATACAAAGCTCCAAGGCTATAAAATAATTTCTGTCAATATTAAGTAAGAAAGTTTTTAAAAGACAGATGATTTAGGATTTTAGAATTTCTCATAATGTGGCCATTTCTATGAATTGGGGATTGCCTTGGGGGAGTGCTTGCCCTTGAGGAGTTTGGTAGAAACTATGACTGCTCTTTTCATCTAGAAACACTTGTACCAGATTTAAGGTGTACTGAATCACAGGTACAGTCGTGAAATGCAACATTATAGTTGCTATTTCTAGAAATCTGTGGACATTAAAACTTGAAATTAATGAACAAGCCACAGTTCTTATCTGTTATGATTCTATATGAAAAGGTTTGCTGCTGGAACCTACTTTACAAAGAATGAAAAACCAGAATTGGTCAGCAGAACAGCTTCAGTGCCTTATGGTGCTAGCAAGAAAGCTGAGGGAATGAGTGAAATAGAAATCATAGGCTGCAAGAGGTGCAAGTGCAGACTGTGTAACAGAGCAGCAGATGTTTTTCCAGCAACTTCTCTGGCACACTCAGAAGACAATGAGCACAATGATGCCTTAATTTCAATGGAAAAGGGAGCAGGCCCCTAGGGAAGCGATGGGATCCATCTCTGCTAACATCTCTGTGAAATAGCTTTGGTGTTGACTACACAAGTACCAGCTGCGCACACTCTTGGCTGGAGAAAAAGTTGGGGAAATGCGAATATATGTGGGAACATCTGGTGTGGAAACTAATCAGACCACGCAAATTATTTTCTCTGCATTACTGCTTGATTGTTCTTCTCTGTGCCAGAAAGGAGAACGGGAGATGAGTGTTGAGCCTCTTCAGACAGTGCAGCAAATCCTTCTAAAAGAAGGAGGATTTTTCTTCTCCTAATAGGAAAGTTACTTTTCTTTAAAACAAATCAGTAAGTCACCTTTTTAGGAAAAGCAAAAGCAGCTACTCTTCTTGGTTGGGTGACCCCACCCATCCTTGATATTCCTGTGTGTATGAGCAAAACCAATTCCTTTAGTCATTCATCTTCCTGTCTGCTGGGACTTTTTTCTCTTGTCCACTCCACTGAAGTTCTGCTCTTACAGCATGAGTGGGTTGGTCTCAATGGGAAAAATCAAAATAATATGAAACACAAAAATATGAGAACGTCTTCTAGATCTATCCTGTCAATTCTTATTTCAGATGAGACAGTGATACAGTTTTGAGCAAAGTATTACCTGTTGCAGTTTAGTTAGCAAAAACTCTATGTGATTTGTAATGGTAGTTTGCCTTTACAATTCTATACCAGCTTTCTCTAATCAGCATACAATGCTGAGACCCCACAATATCTAATTAAGTGAAATAATTGTCTGGCATTACTCAAGAGCTGTTTTGTTTTTTGCCTTAAATTATAATATAGACATTAGCATGCTTCCGTGAATCCAGACGGCGTACAGATGTTAGGTTAAACAAAGTGTCATTTTCCTTGTAGCCGCATGATGGCAGGCTAACCTGAATGTGGAGCCGCACGGCAGTTAAGAGCACGTTGTGCATGTATGTCTATATATACGAGTGTACATAGATAAAAATGATGAATAGTGTAATTATTAAAAGATTTTCAAAGACAACTAAAGAAGTCCAGCAGTCTGCTCCTTCTGAAGCCCAAAGAATTTGACACGTTTTTGTTTGAACGTTTTGCAACTTGCAGCCCATAACCTTTTGTGCTAAGATGCAGTTAGGGTAGAAAGTCTACATGCAGTCACATCCTGTGTACTGAATGCAAAGTTTCTGAGCTGGGCCTGCTGTCTTCGTGTCACTGGCCCCAGTTGCTGCAGTGGGAGTGGAGTTATGGAAGTAATGACTCTAAAATTTGAGCCAATGCATGGCTTTAAGAAGGCTTTAGAACCACCACAACCTTACTTGCTCAGCACTGTTAGAAGCTGAGAAAATTGACTTATATATTAGAAATAAGATGTGCTTTTCAAGGTTGTGTTGTGAGGGAATCAGTTTTTTTGTTTTTTGTTTTTTGTTTTAGCAGAGAAACATTAGGTAGGTGAGATATGTTAATCAGATAATGCGACCTCCCAGAAATAGCGGTGTACAACAGAAAAAAAGAGAAAAAAATAACTAATGGCTAAACAAAAATTTTCCTACATTAGTGATTGTTGCTTGTGAAGTTTTTGAAAAATATACTCATTTCTCCCCTTAACCTGCTAGCAGTGATTTCTATTGCCTGTATTACTGACCCTTTCTCATGCTCTCTGACTGTATGATGACTGGCAGTGCTCTGTCTCCTGCTCTGCTGCTGGAGGTGATCCCTCCTGTAGTCCCTGGCTAAGAGGTGATACAATGACTGCTTTGTACTTCACAGGCTCAGCCCCTGAGGAGTGTGTATTTGGATACACAGACATTTTTTCCTCTGTTTTAATAAACATGTGCAACTACAGCCAAGGCACAGGCTCACAGTGACAGGCACATTAGGTAATAAATTTGACTAAGACAATCTGCACAACATTAGGACCTGCACAAAGTTTCAGGTTATGCTTTCTGCCATCATCCCTTCTGTAAGCTGTGGCTGCCATTCTAAGTAGAGAAAAATATCTCATGCATTTTGTATTTAATATTACCAGGATGTGTTGCTTTTGTTTCAGAGGTTTCCATTGATGGAAACAGACTCTGTTTGTGAGGGGCTCCAGAAGGTCACTAAATCTTCTGTGCTACACAGCCATTAATGGCCTAAAAACTTCCTTTAGCTGAGATACAACTACAGAAATTAAGAATGATTTAACTTAGAAAACAATTTGCAAAAAAGCAGGTCATCAGATGCTCTAACACAGTTATTACCTATGTATGTTCATATATTATGCAAATTCTTTCATATGTAACACAACTGTAATATTAGTAAGCCCTATAAAATTTTCAGGTAGTAATCAGTATTAAAATATGAGCATGTCCACCTACATATTTTCGATGTGTGTAAGTACGTGGATTCCTCCTATTTATTTCCTTGGAATACTTGGAATTCCAATACTTCAGAAACAAATAACACAATAACACAATTGGACAGTGTAAGTTAACAGTTACAAAACACTTTTTTTTATGTGTAGTCACCACTGTTAGCTGTGCATTTTCCCAGTGATGAACAAGAACCTGCTTGCCTTGCCTGTAATAATCTGTACCAGCAGAGGGGGTTCACAAATGTCACCACTGTTGAAATGCACCAACCACTGCCTCACTGTGCTCATATCTGCATCATCTCCATAATTGTTCAAATAGTGTCAACAATGTCAGGAGGTGCCATTTTTTTCCACCTGGAGGAATTCAGTGACACACCTTTGCTTAGTATGCACTTCCATGTCAGACTCCATTTATCAGACGGCCCCTCAGCTGCCATCTGTCACATGGCAACAATATTTAATGGAGTATTGGTGGAAGAGCTCAGCCTTTACTGCCATACAACTGACATCCTCCTCTGTAGCTGTAGGCTGACATGATAAAATAGGAGGCACTACATTTGGAGAGCCCTCATATGTATTATTTATATAAATAATATAAGAAATTATTTATATAAATAATACAAGAAAATGAATCTATCGTTAGGGATTACTTTTGTCTTGCTGTCTATAGTCAGTGAACTCAGTTTCTTCCTGTTTTTGCCTGCTTGTTCCTTCGACTTGAGCCTTTCTGCAGAAACTGTTCTTTTTGCGTCTGAACCCAGTGTGAGAAGAATCAAGAATATGCCAGTTAATAATAATTGAGCATAAGTGCTACATCTTAAGCGGTGTCACATAGTTTGAAGACATGAGTGTGCTAAAGAAGCTTGCACTTTTTGACAGAGATCATATAGAACTAAGACTGGAAAACCTACAAGTAGGTACCCAAAAATCTTTGTACTTTGATGAAGGTACAGACCCTGGATGGACCGAGTCCTTCAAGGAAGTGGGAAACTACCGGTCCCAGTTTGCTGCAGAGCAGTGACCCTCACTGGTGACCAATCACAGATGTCAATGGTATTTTGGAAAGGAGATCTTTCTGTTCTTTTGTAAACAGATAAGTATTTCTGTCATCGAAGATCCAAGGTGTGATACTAATTGATGAAGCGAGAGTAAATTTATTTAAGCGTATTTCCTTCTTGGGCACTTGGAAAATTTTGCATTAAACTGTCTTGTCCTTAATTCAGCCTCGTTCATGAGGCTGCCTGCAGGGCACTGTGGCCTTAAACTTAAACTATTCGGTGTTAACGTATGTTTGTTGGGCATCAGTTTTCTACTAATGGCGAAATAGTTCTGTCAATGGTTTATGGGCTGTTCTGTGACAGTTGGGGCGGGGGACCCATGGACCCACACCCAAGGAAAGACGAAGGGGGAAAGGGAAAAAGGAGATGGGCCTAAAACTAAACAGTGGCAACGATCTGAGGAGGAAAGCTAATTTACTAAATAAGATATTGAAATGCAAAATAACACAATATGATACAATATAATTGGGATTGAAGCTAATAAATGAAATAAAATGAGCAAGAGAGTCTGATAAACTGAGGGCTTCATGCTAAATGCTGAGGGTGAGATGGCAGCGAGCACCTGCTGCTGGGTCAATACAAAAGGGAAGAGTGTGTGTCTCATGACACACAGTTTTTCTCTTTCCCTCTGAGTGGAAAATGGAAAAATGCAAAACAGTGCAAAGTCCTCTGGGGTATGTAGTTCTTCTCTGAAACAGATATATCTGGAGCTATTGATCCATGGAACTGGAGCATTAACTCTTTTTCTCCCACCACTACATGATGTTATGGTGTGGAATACCAATAACAAAAATCATAAAACCATGGCAAGTTCTTAGACTGGTAAAGATGCAGAGAGCATGAATGAAAGCAGCTCTTGATTTGAGTAATTTTAAATGGGCCTCTTTAGTCAAAGAGTCATGAAAAATTGGACCAGAAAGGGGAAAGCTTCACGTATCAGCCTAGCAACTTGCAATGTCATTATTTTTCTCCTCTTGTCCTGAACTCCTGCTGATTCTGTACTGTTGCACGTGTCTGCATCTGTTCCTTGTTCTCAGTGGATTCGGAGCATGCTAGGAAGCCTTTTACCGAGTTTTGTATGTTTCTGTAGAAAAATGATGCTGGTTTAACAGCATGTGCAGGTATTTGTAGAAAAGCAAATGTGTTTCCCTCTTGGCTGTTTAGTTGTCTGTAACAATAATGCCATAAATAAATAATGTTTCCGTGAGGGAAAAGAGGAGATGTTTATCAGATAGAATACATGCCAGTTAGGATAACTCTGAACAAAATGTTAACATGGATTAAACAGGAAAACATGCTGCTGGCAAAC
The DNA here is from genome assembly GCA_013399175.1 of Odontophorus gujanensis. Taxonomy (NCBI): domain Eukaryota; kingdom Metazoa; phylum Chordata; class Aves; order Galliformes; family Odontophoridae; genus Odontophorus; species Odontophorus gujanensis. Next base: position 116,059 of record VXAB01004890.1, read on the forward strand.
AAATTGTTGGTGAAAACAGCTTCAGCTAGGGAGTTCCTTTCTCTGTTGGATAGAAAGAGAGCTTCCATGCCGACCAGCTTTTAAAATTAAGACATTTGTCATCAGAACTGCTGGGTCTGTGGAAACATTGAAATGAGAATAATTAAAGTGCTGTAGTAGAATAATACACAATAAATGGTGCAAGGAACTGTACAAATGTTGCAGATTATAGTAGGATCAGAGAGATAATGCCTAAGGGATTACTTTTTCCTATCCTGAAATTATATTTCAGGAGAATTTAAAACCTGAATCTGTTTTGCTGAAATCAAGTTAAGGCTTTCCTTAGCACTTAATGGACCTGCACTACGTTGTGAGTGAATGCAAACTGGTCAGTCCATGGAGAATGAATGCAAACTGCCAACAGAATATATGCTTCATGTCCATTGAAGTTCTTTTTCTAATGCTGTTTTGTCAGTCTGTTTCCTTCTTCAAGGTCTGGCTAAGGGATGGAAGGTTACCTTGTCCTCTTCACACTTCCACTTGTCTTCCTTTGTTAAGTGTGATAGATAGAGGAAACAGTAAAGTTTTTAATGCACGTCTCCATTAACAGTTGTACTAATTGCATCACGAGTGTTACCACTCATGTGCAGACTGCAGAAATAATAACAAAGCCAGTTCTGTCTTCTCTGGTTTTGGTTTTAAAGTCACAGAGGGCTTGATGGTAACGACATGGAACACACAAGTGGTATGTCCTCAGAATTATTCTATCTCAGCCACCACAAAACATTTGCGATAATAAAACATACATTAAAGATTAGGAAGAAAAAATGCGTTAAAATTATCTTCAGCGTTATTAAAATAGATACGTCAAGTTGAGCAAGTGCTTAGTAATATTTTTTTTTAACGTCTGCCATTCTGAACTAACTTCTAAATTAGTTTTTGACATCTGTTGCAGGAATTTTACATTTGTAGTTTTCCTCTCCACAATTAGATACATGTGTATGCTTGAAAACTGGCACACATTAATATCAGTAAATGACTGTAATAAATAATGTGAAGGTGGAAAATGTAAAAGTTCTACTGTAGAATCAAAACAATCTATAGTTATCTGGTTACTGTTCATTTATGTACTTTGTCAGCTCAATGCTGTAGAAAACAGGAGAAATCTGGCCTTATTAGAAAGTATTCATATTCTGGAAGTTGCTGTTTATATTTGAAGAATGGGAAGGGGGGCTGGGGAGGAAAGCAAGACAGTGTTTGAAAGCAGCAGAAGAAAATGCACAGACATTAGAGATAGATTAATTGTAAAGAAGGTAAGTATATTCAATCAGTTGCTCTCTATTGGCTTCAGGGTAATCTCTGCCATATTACAACTTACTGATATATGGACTAATTAGTTGTACAAAACAAAAATATTTATAGAAAATATTTCTCTCAAGCAGCCACCAAACCAACGAAACAAAAGGAAAATGGATTCTCTCTGTTAAAAAATTAAATTCAATCTATATTTATGAGCCCATTCAAAATGTAGAGCCGTTTCGCTACCAGATTTCCAGTAAGCAGAAATACCCATGCATCATACCCTAATTGTGTCAGTATGTAGACATTTATGGAAAAAATTAAATGCCGAAGTTATAGGCATTTCCAGCTATAAATAATATTGTATATTAATTTATAAAGTCATAATAGAATTATTTTATGTACCTTAATACATCCAATGAAGTAAAATTTGGACAAGGAGGAGGGAAAAGCATATATTCAGTGTCTTCCTTTTAAAGGAAGATTTTAGTGTTTTACTTTTTTTTACATAGGTTGCTCCAAAAGCAATGCCTCCTATTACTATCCATGGAAACAACAACAAATAGAGCACAGTATCACTATTGGTTAGAGCAAATTCTCAGCTATAAAACACAATTTTTCAACAGTTGCCACCACTACCTATGCTTTTTCATCAGTAATGAACAAGAGCCTGCATGCCTTGCTCATAACACTTGCAGAGATGACCTGCTGTCACCACTGCTGAAATGTACCATTCACTGCCTCACTGTGCTCACATCCACTGTTTGGTCTCCATAAATATTCAGCAAGTGTGAGGTGTCAGTGGGTGCCTTTTTTTCCACATGGAGGAATCCAGTGACACATCTTAACTTAATAAGCACTGCCATGTTAGATGCCATTTGTCAGACTGTCCCTCTGCTGCCATCTGTCACACAGAACAAAATGTAATGGTTCAACCTCCACTGCTATAACACCAACATTCGCCTCTATTGTTATGGGCTGATAAAATAGGAGGCACTATCTTCAGAGCAGCCCTCATAGTTTCTCTGGCTGTTAAGATGCCTCCCACTATTTTGACTCGTATATTCTTCAACAATATATATACCAGCACAATGAAGCGTATGAGGTATGTATCACAGCACTGAAATTCTAAGCATGGAAGTCAAAGGTAATGTTTTGGGAGGTGCGACGTAAAACTCTCATAGATAAGTTGAATTAAGTGGGTGGCAAATACATGCAGATGTAAGAGTATTTAATTTCAGACGTGTATAGTTTGCATGGAGCAGGAAACTTGGTCTCTGTACTTAATGCAATGGACAAGGTATCAGAATTAATTTCTCTTGCTTTAACTGACTTCATAAGTCTCTCAACATCTTCAGGTTCAGTCCTTATGAATGAAATGGAAAGAGCATGCCTCCCTGCCTTACAGCAACTCATGAGTCTAACCTTAGTAAAGCCTGCAAGATACTCAGATGATAGATGTGGTTAGAAAACAAGAAATCTGTCAAAAAATTGTTCACTGGTAAATCCTCTTAGCTTTGTCATTGTTCTCTACCCTAATCAATGAGAGAATTGTAAAAGTAGTTGAGACTCTCTATGACATCTAGGGAAACAAAAGAGCACCACTAAATCTACTTCATAACTACCAACCCACCTACGTTTTGCCCACAGGAGATCTCTAGAGGAAAGTAATGAATGTATTTTAGGAGAGCACAGAAAGATCTCTGAAATAAGAGAGGAGAGCAAGCTGTAGAATGGCAAAGGAAGGCATTATAAGAAATGTAATTGCCCAAATGTTTCACCTGCCTCTTCTCTCATTCTACCAAGCAACAGCAATTAGAGGCAAGAGATGTTAATGAGAAAAGTATTGAATGGGTTAGTGAAGCTGTTCAGAATGAAGTTCAGTCTACTGCTGAGCATGGTGACAGCAGATGCCAAAAGAAGGCCTGGAGTGAAAAATGTTCTCTTTTGCAAGTTTGCATTTCATTTTCTTCTAAGAATTATGTTTGATTTTGGTGTTGCATGATGAAAAGCAGAGGTAACCATTGCTTTGGCCTGAGCGAGATTTGTGACTTAGTTTCTTGACAGGTGCCTTAAGCCAGCTACTTTGTGAACATCTGGACTAGAGTGGATGACCAGACTGGAGCTGAAGCCAGCATAGAATTGGTGACAAAGCAGAGGGAGAGCTGAAGGTCCTAGGTTCTGCCAGCAGATAATTTAGCAGTGTTTCTCCTAGGCAGCAGGAGACATCCTCAAGCAGAGAGTGTCTTGTCTGTGCAGGGCTCAAGTTCTGCAGTATCCAAGCCAGTGTTTAGGGCGATAAATACTGTGTCTGTGAAACTAAGTCTGTAGTATCAAAGCTTGTCCTTTCTGTGAGGTCCTAGCATACTTCTATGATTCTAGTCTAAGGGCAACTTACTCTCATTCTTTCTGCAGTGCTCTGCAGGTGTTGGATTTCCCCCAAATATTGGTACTCTTGAAAACTGTGGATTATTCTTACCTTTCCCTTGCCGCCTTCTGCCTTTTGAACTCCACTGCCTCTTCTATATGCATTTCCTTTGGGATTTGGGAAAAAATTTGTGTCTGAGCAGTACTGAGAACTGAATAGTTCCTCCTAGTTTTGTTAGTGCCTGAGATTCAAATTTGTTAGTTCATCTTTGTTAAGCAACATCAAATTTCTTTTCCTGTCATTAAAATAGCTTCTAGCTTTGAGAAATCCATTATTAAAGATCATGATAATTACTAACAAGATTGCTATCTTTAGTTTATCAACCAACACGGAGTATTAAGTCTCACTCAAAAAAGTCTAGGAACACTAGCTTCTCTTTTACCTCAGTGTTTGTGATCTCTAACAAAATATCAGAGGAGGGATACTTTCATACCATTTAGGATGCACCTATTTGTTTCCCACAGGTCACTTATGAAAATACTCATTGATTTGATCTCCATTCTGAAAAAGGAGGTGTGAAATTTTTTATAAAGTTAAATATGTTACGCAACTATTATGTTGTCTATATACTAAGTATAATGGTAGTGATAACCAAAGCTACTAAGAAATTTTTTGTACCTTTGTGGGTGGCGCTTTCTTGATATACAGTGTGGTGTACAGCACTGTTGAAATAGTTTTCTAATTTTGCAGCATGCCCATTGGGTTGTTTGTAGAAAACTCAGTTTACCTCTCAGGGACATTGTTTCTTCATTACTATTGAAGGATAAACCATACGGAGTCTCTGTATCTTGAGCATTCAATTCATAGGTTGCAGAGATGAGCAGTTTTGTCTGTGAGCTCTTCCCTGAGGGTTTTTGATGCACTGCATGTGTTAAATAGAAGTGCTTTGACACTGTGTTGGTGAGTATCATAGGAAGCTTGGAAGAATTTTACTTTGTATTTTATTTAGCTGAAGTAAGTAAATGCACCTTTTTATTCAGTATGTTTGCAGAATCTAGTCAAAGACAGCCCAAGCCTTTCAATGACAGCTCTCAGTGCTGTCAATAATAAACAAGAATTGCAGCCACTAGTCTTTCAAGTGCAAAGTGAACTTTGTTCCTCCTACATAGAAATGGATTGAAATGTTTTCATTTACATGTTTAGGTAACACTGAAAACAGATATTGAGATGTGCAACAGCATCAGTCAGGTCAAGGCTCCTTTAAATTAGGAGAACTTAAACTATGGCTTGCATAAACTTCAGAGTAAAGGACTGCATGAGCGTCCACGTAATGAATATATATTTGCAAGTTGTGTGAAGATACAGTATTTCTCTCCTGAATGTTGAGAACGCGACAGAGAGGTGGTTGAGTCACCATCCTTAAATGTGTTTAAAATCTGTTTGGATGTGGTGCTCAGTGACATGATTTAGCAGTGGGTTGTTAGGGCAGTATGGTTTGATTGTGGTGGGACTTGATAATCTTGAAGATCTTTTCCAACCTGAGCAATTCCATGGCTCTATGATTCAAGGCAGTTGATATCCCAATCAGCAAAAGCTCCAAAACTTTTTTGATAGATTTGTACTGATATTTTCATTACAGAGACAGCTATTCTCCAAATGTTTCCTGCTGCAGTGCATTAATTGGGTCTAGAATAGTGGTTGTAAACCACTTTATGAATGACGTATCATTTTTCTAGTGGTGTTATGCAAGAATATATCTGAATTCCACAGGTTGTCAAGTAACTGTAGGTAAGGTAGTCTGTGATATCATAAGTGGGTAAATATCTCCTCTTTGACTTGTTAAATAAAAAATGCTTCCTAAGATATTTTGGATTCAATTGGTTTAATGATAACTATGTTGGTGGTATGCAGTGACATTATTTGAAAGAATTTTACACTTCTTTTTAAGAAATTTGTTTTGAAGAGATTAATTTTTTTTTGTTTTGTTGTGTTTTTAATGTTGTTATTTGCCAATATTAAGTTTTGTAGTATAGATGACAAAACAAAACCCTTCCACCCCCATCAGTGCCTCTACTACTACTTCTCTCTGAAGAGTACTCTGTCTTAAGCTTCTCCTGCAGTCTAAAGCTGTAAAGGATTCCAGTGTACAGAATTTCACTGACATCATTATTCTTGAAAGGTTTTGTGAAGATGTATACATTTTAGAATTAGCTTCTTACTAGTTGGTTTCTTGGATGTCACAAAGACCTGCACAGAGAACTCAAGTGAAAATGATATGAGAAACTATGCTCATCTGAATCTGGTCTCATTTTCTCAAAATAAGTGAGCAAACATACCTCAGTCACACTGCTCACTCTCTTTTCCCAAAATAACTGTTATTACTTCAATTTATCAACAATGACTCACCTCTAGTACAACAGTTGTATTTCACGTGATGACAGTAAACTTGAACATGTGTACAGCAACTCCACTCAGCAGCACTGTGTAAGCAGCAGGTATCTCAGTAAATGTAACTAGCACATGCACACATGTACATACACATAAAAAAGTTTTAACAGGGAAATGATGTCTGGGTATGTCCCAGGGTGAGATATGGTTCTCCCTGCTGATAGATGAAGGGTTAAACTTGTACTTTCTGCAACTAGACTGTCACTCTGTTCTGCTGACTGTTGTGGAACTCTGATTCAGTGCATTTCCATGATGTGATCTTTATCCTGGTTCTTCTCAGAAATGCTAGCAATGCATGAAGGAATTCAATCCCGAAGCCCTTACAGTTTGTTTAGATCTGCAGATTGCATAATGTTAGTCTTTGCTTTCTTCTCTGAGACTGTACAATTTTTCAAGGTGTATTTCATCACATATATGTTTTGTTCCATATACTTAACAATATTCAGAAAAACAGTGAAGGAAAACATGCTTTGTACTAGAATATCATTTATTGCATACAGTGGCAAAAATGATGCATGTGTCTCTGTGAACATGCTGTACTGGTGATGAACCTTCATTTCATTAAATGAAATGCCCCATATGGTGCAAAATAGCGCTGTTCTTCTTGTGTGTTTTTCATCACTTTTTACATTCTGTTTGTTCTGATGAGAAAAGCATTGAGTTGGTTAATATAAAGTTTCTGATCTGTCATGTCAGATCTGAGTTTTAAGGGACAAATGTTTGCATCTACAAATAATTACACTTCGCTTTGAAATGAAGTGATTGGCTGCTTTGTAATATTGTCATCTGTAACTTTGTGTTTGCAAGGACAAACATGAGGACTGGGCTGGAGGCTGGCTGAAAATCTGGTCTTGCATATTCTGCAAAAAGTATTACTCAAATTTCTCACAGGTGAATAAACTGCATGCGTGAGTGAATCTAGTTAATTCAATAGTTTAATAAACCTAGAATCCCAATGAGGCTATAACAAATCCCCCTTGTGTCTTGGAGTTATGAGAAAGATGGATAAAATTATACGCAAGCAGAAGAGCTCTTTCTAAACATGATGAGTTTTTTGTACATTATTATTCTATTCATGACATGAAATAACTTCTTATCTGTGGCTGTCACGATGTAGTAGTAGATCATTTATTGTGTGAGGGCAGTATCTGGGATCAACCTGTGTCCAACTACATTTTTCTTCCTTGAATAATTTGTTTTTTTAATTTGAAACAGTTTTGCAGCACTAAGGTAGATGTCTCTGTCTTAACGTCCCTTTGATACAGATGATTATATATGCAAGTAGAAATATCTGCTGCTCCCTCATCAAGGAGCAGCGCCTCGTCTTAAGTTGTGCCGTCTTCATATGTCAGGTATGTGGTTCACCAGTTCTATAGTTAGGAACACAGCAGTTACGAGATGAATAAGAGTGGCGTATTTCTCAAAACAACTGAAAGCAATGTAACTGCCCAAGTTTAATTATGAATGCTAGGTTTAAGGTCATTGTACTCTGAACTGTAGTCTGTACAACTCAGCAATGTGGAGTTCTTGGATGGTAAACCTTCCAGGATAGAAATTGCATACAGGAAATGATAGTTCTATGCGAAGGTCCTTTTGCTGTGTCTTGATACAGAACCAAAATCCTGGGTTAGCAATATATATGTATATATATTTGGTGAGGGGTGTATCATGTATATGTTTGCTATTTTACAGGCATTCAAGGTTAGTATAGCCCTTCCAAGAAACCTGAAGTGTATTGGAAAAGGGTGTATGTATTCAGATAGAAAATAAAGTAATTCCATATTATCATGGGAAGATCCCACCATATCCCCAGGAAAAAGAACCTTGCTTTTTTTACAGCTTCTGAAGTGAAGAACAGTTTCTGCCTTTATTTTCCACTGAATTCCAATGAATAAGCAGGTAAAGCAATGTTAACATCCTCCTCTCTCTAAAAACGCATACATATTTTTACAGCTGTAGTTGGAACAAAATAGCAGAAACTTGCCTTCAGAATTTTCAGTTAGTTAAGTTCTTTGGAATTCAGATGGAAAAATAATAAAACTAAAGAAAATGATGGTTGATAACTTTCCACTGAATGGAAAAATAATGATTTTATTAATAGGTGAAAGGAGATAAAAGGCACAAAATAGTAGCTAAATTTCTGGAAATATACACTGCACTGGTTTAGAAGATCACAACTATGTGAAATTGGAATGTGGCTGAATTGATTACAGTCTGATATGGTGTACACTTCAGCTCTGCTGACACAATCTTGTCTAACCAAACATGCATAACATACTTTCTTAGCACTTTCACAAAGTCTTGAGTTTGTAATGACAGTTTAAGTGTATATTTTCCAGTTATTGCACAACCCAAATTTGGTCTGTGCTAATAAACTTTAAGAAAAATTAAAATCCAGATTTTAATATTAGAAATCCATGTAATTATAGGTAGTCTGCTTCTACATTTCATCTGTATTAGAATTTATATTTCTCATTGAGCCTCCAGTATAATTTTCCATTTATTATTGTGAACGTCCCTTTAATATATACCTGTAATCTAATGTAGGCCAAGGCTAGTAGCCATCCAAGCTCTGAATTTGTCTTATCACTCTTATTATAGCCCATCCACCAAAAGAGAGTCCTGGTGTGAACACTCCATGAAAGGTCATGGTGACAACCTGAACAAACACTGTCTTGCTATCTTAATTACTGTGTTCATAAGAATCTTTAAGAAATGAAGACCTTCCCTATCTGTTTTTTATGGGTGAGTACTGACCTGAAAAACTTTCCTCGGGAAAAAAGCTTATCCAATGAGGCAGTACTCTAAATTCCACTCTGCTCACCAGCAACCAGATAAAAATTATTTCTCTCAGGAGTTTTTCTTTTGGTAATTAACAGTTTTCTAGGTGACGTTATTATGTTGGTAAACTGTTTATAACCATTATGATGAAAATTGCCAGGAAATGAATTCACACGATCTTGCTGCCTCTTGTTTTTTTTTTTTTTTTTCCCGGGGCTTTGAAACACTGCTGAGGTTTTGGCTTACCTATCAGTTCTTGCTATTCGTTTCTGTCACACTCAGTAATTGGCCTAATAAAGGCAAAGGCAAGAATTTATTACACCCTGGGCAATACTTAAAACCAACTTTATTTGCTGGAGCAGCACTTCTAATCTACAAGCTGCTCTATATTTTGACACTCCTTCTAAATATTAAATTTGACTTTATTAAATGTTAAATCTTATGTTTTTGATTGCTGCTGTTTTTGCAGTTTCTTAGGCAGTCTAGTACATATATAAACATATCATTTTAATGAAGCTTTTGGAGAAACGAGTTAAGCTCTACTTTGTTTCTGCCAAAATCCACAAAAACTTTGTGATTTAAAGACTAGTTTTGGTAATGCTTTGTGAATTAGTTTGGAATAATTTCTGTGATGTTTGAGAGAACAAAGATGAGAACTATTCAACTTTTCATACCCCTCCCACGCTTAGGATTTGATGAAATTTTCCTCAGGCAAATTTGTTTAAAATGCTTTGCAGAAATACTGGAAAAATTAAAACCAGGTTGGATTTTCATGTGGTTATTTCCACTGTTGAATCTGTTTTTTTTACCATGTATCAGATGGTACAATGATCTATCACCCCCAGAAAAGGTCTTAAGAAATAGTACTACATGATACTGGAATTGTTTATGCAGGAATTTTTATTCTTGGAAATCTTCCAGTGTTAAAGCAACAAGAAAACATATAGAATGTCCTTTGGTGGAATCTTATTACACTTGTTATATATGTAAACTGATATTCTTTGATGCCAGCACGTTGCCCATACAGAGAAATCTCTGCACAATTAAATGAAAGGTAAAAGAAAAGGACTAAATAAAAAGTAATCTTTTTTCTCTTATCTGATTAGAATTAAATACGTTAACAAATTGTCTGGTAACACAAATAGGCAATAATACAAAAAATCTACATTGTACATTATTTCAAGAAAAATAACTTCATTTGAATACAAAAGGATAAATACACTTTTTGTCCTATAGCCACTCTTGTACAGTAGGTGAACACAGCATCGTACTGATGCGGTGCTGCTAAGGTATACAAGGATATGACTGGCTCGAGTTTTATTGAGGGGGCTGTTACACATGTGCATCACTAACATCAGACAAAGAAATCTTTCAACCAACAAGGGTTACAGAGCAACGTTCACTAAAGCACAGGTTGGAGCGGATTCAGGGACTGAAGCAGGCCAATATGGCAGCTTTTACAGATTTCCTTATACCCACAATGCACTGACAGCAAAGAATGCCTTTATTTGGTTGGTCCACACACTGGGCGGAGGTACAGCAGTGCACCAGAGAGGAGTAGCAAATGTTTTTAGTTTCTCTTTCCGTATTGGGGCTGTCCAAGCTGTTTGTCCTGTGTGAGCCTGGCAGCCAGCACTGGTTAGACAGAGCAGGAGCTGCCAGCCTGTCTTGGGTCACGATGAACAGTCTTGACTCAGAGCGCTGTCCATAACTGATTAATATGGCTTAGTTCAGTTAGGCCTTCCTAGTTTGTATGTATTTTTTTTTTTTTTCTTTCTTCTTCCTTTTCAAAATTTCAGTAGCAAACGCTTGGATTTTGTTTTGTTTTCATGTGGCACATTCTTTTGAAGCAGTCCAAATACGATGCCATCGACCATACGGAGCCTAGCACATGTGAAGCCCGGCTGCTCCTAGTAGAGCCATCAGCAGTAATAAGGGACCATGTGATATTGCCCCCTGGGCGGAGCTTTGGCTGCAGCCTCCTGGATCCCTTTCACACTTAAGCTTCTCACATAAGATGCCAGTGTAGGCTGGAGGGCACTGGCACCGCACATTGTTGATGCATGTCCCTCCGTTCTGGCAGTGCAGGAGCTCATTGTCACACACATTTGCTGCAAGACAGCAGGGGAGGGAGCGAGAGAAAAGCAGAATAAATACCAGTTTATCTACAGGAGAAAGTCTGCATGAAAAGCAGAATTAAAACACCATGGCTCATCTCACACCTCCCTCCTCTTCCTGAGACATGGAAACAGGGGACACGATCTAGTTTTTAAACACTTCACATTGGAATTTTGGTATTTTATTTGCTAGTTTTCCATCTTTTTTAAGCAGTAGTCTCAGGGAACCTTATCATTCACATCAGACCACTGAATATTAATTAATGAATTAATACTGATGATAAATTAATAATGAATTATGAATTTTAATACATGATTTGTGCCAATATCTGTATTTTTGTAGTTCCTACTGAAGTGGAATTGTAGAGATGCTGTTACATGAAAGGGATCAGGTATCCAAAGCTTTTGGACAGCATGATCAGTGTTAAAAATGCAACATGGCTTTGCTAAAGTAATATTTGTATGAGAAGGCAAGATTTTATAACCAAGAATCACGTGTATCAATGATCTGAATAAAAATATGCAAAAAAGATAAGCGCAGGCAGGAAAATCAGCATGCTATCCATTGGGGATTTTATGCTATGTGCATATGGAAACAGAAGATAGTTATTTCCATTACAGATCAAATATTTCTTCTTAATTAGATTTGCTGCTTTGGTATAAGGGTATAAGGGTAACTGACTTTTTAAAACTATTTGGTTAGACAGTGCAGCCTGATAGAATGACTTCAGAAGTCAGATTTGACAAAAGATTTGAGAGAAAATAACACAGGCAACAGTTTTACAACTGCATCATATTTTCTATTTGAAAATCTGGCAGCTTTTTATTTTATTTTTTCCCAAAAACTATCAAAATATTTCACTTGTTAAACATGTAGAGACAAGAGGAACATAGTACTTGAATGTGCCAATCTGTTTTATTTTGGAGAATCACAATAGTAAAATATGCACTATGTATACAGCTCTTTCTTCCACAGGACTGTTAATTTTAGTAAAGATTTGCACCTTCTATTTAAGCAGGATGTGACAGAACTAACTTTCCCTCGGGGAACTGGGGAATGGTTTGGTCGAGACAGTCTCAACATTATGTGCTGTTTATACATATATTATCCTGGAAATTACCTTAATAATTCAGATTAAGGGAAAATTATTCTTAATTTCACTTAAGGCATTCTATTAAGTTCTACAAAAATGACTACTTTTATAGATGTTAATTTCTTCTTCAAAGAAATGCAGTATTATGAGAACTAAAATCCATAAAGCCTGTCCTTAAGTGATGCAATGCAGTTCTACACAAATCTATACAATTTTGTGTACCAAGAATATTGCTATCTTTTATGTCCAGGCTTTCATTCAGAAAAATTCTGACTTTGGAAGGACCCTGTGAAGGCTTTTCTAATGTACTGCATCCAAGTGGGCCAAATAACACAATAGGTTAGAAAGTTACATAGATCTAATTGGGAGAGAGCAGCTAAGTTATTTTTCTTGATGATACAGTTAATGATCAAAGCCCCTTCCTCAGAACTCTGGATTTAAAATTGTTGTCCCTTTTCTGAACTGTAACGTCAGAACCTGGATATTAAGGTGCAGTGAAGATGGCAGACACACGTCCGAATTTGAATGCTCTCTATATTCGTTGTAACAGATAGTATTTATTATGTACAAGAAATAGTAAATCATCACCACATAAATATAGTGAGCTTAACAACCTAGAAAAATATCATGGTAACAGGCTAAGAAAATGAACTATTTTTTGAAAGTCAGTATTTGAGATACATAGTCTCAGTCACAACAGTTATGTAATTAAAGCTGACCTTATTATTCAGGTTTCATATTCAATTTTCATATGGGTAAATATATGCAATAGTAAAAAATAATTTGACAGTACATCTACTGTGCCTGTTTGTTCTGGACTACTCGTTGCTTGGATGCTTCCTGCAAACCAGGCTGTGAAAATGGTGAAATATCTGTTCCATCAATACTGACCATTGTTTGCCTTGATTAATTGAGAGGAAATCAATAGTCAATTAAATATGACTTTTTAAATGGCAGATGAGATATTTCACTTCATGTTTGGCCCTGAATATATTACTGACTTTTTTTTCTAAGTATTCATTAAAAGCAAATTAGTTTTTCAGTAACTTTACAGTTATTTTGCCAACCATGGCCTTTTGCTTAGGAGGCCATCACCCAGATGCTGGTTGTCATGTAACGGAGTGATGGCTGTGGGTGGCCAGTGTGGCTCTGTGCTCCACGAGGGCTGCTCTGCCTTACATGCTGATGCAGGCTGATATAAAACACCTGTCTAATTACTGTTGCCGGCAAAATTCTGGATGCACTGTTACAGACATGGAGTTTTTAAAGCAGACCATTAGTTTATTACTAGAAAACCTTCTTTCAAGTACTTAAGGGATGAATGAAAGACTTCAGTATTTCACATGTAGTTTTATAAGATTGCCTGCAGAAATGCATTAAAGTAAATACAGTTAGTCTGGTATTGTCAAAGACTTACTTTCCTTAGTTTTTCTCTTGCACCCACATGTATGTATCATGTAGATAACAAATGTGGTGATTTGGAAGGGAAACAATTCTGAAATAGAATCCCCTTCCTACTTTTTTTTTTTTTTTTTCTTTTTTAACTTTTATTTTACATTTATTCTGACCATTCTCACCTTCCAGAAGGTGTGGTGGGGATTATACTTAAAACCTAAATATTAACTATTTATTAGCTAAACATTGTTATGTTTATTCAGCTTAGGATTTGGATTTTTGATTGCTAATGAGTGTAACACATCAGCATCTTGAAGTACTTCCACTGAAGTGTTATCACTGAAGTCTAAGAAGAAAATTTATTCCTCAAATAAAAGGAGTCGACATGCTGCCAAGTGTATTAGGCAAGTGTATTAACTGTTGTTTTGAAAATTAATGTTTCTAATGTTAATCTGGTATTTTGCTCGGATATGCTTTGTAACACATTTATTTCAGAAGCAGTTCCCTGGCTTACTCTGTGGAGACAGTGATGCAAGGCTGCTGATCAGAGCAGGGAGGGCTGGGGACCTCGGGCTGCCTGCTCTGTGTGGAAGCCCAAGAAGTGCTGGTGGGGGCAGGAAGGGCTGGTGGAGCCCAACACACGTGTGGCCCTTAGCCTGTTCATTTCCCTGAGCAGCAGGCCTGCCAGTACAGGGCTTTCCTGCCCATTGCACCCTTCTTGCATTCTGCTACGTTTGGTCTATGTCCCTGCCCACTCTTAGCGAAACTTTGCCACCACTGCTGTGACATACTGAACCATCTTTGCCTAACCTTCATTACTGGATATTAATTGCAATAATTGATGAAAAGCCTTTTTTCTTTTTTTTTTTTCTGTGTATCAAAATGAATGCGTGTGTAAAGGGAGTGTCTGTTTAGTGTCTCTGAATTAACTTTGAAAGAACTGCTCTCGCTCTGTCCTCTGTTTAGGCAGTAGAGGCTTTAATTAGTTTTTTTCCTTTTTTTAACTGCATGCAAGTCTGAAGATGCCTGGATTGCCTTTTATGGGCAGGAATCAATTGCTCTTTTTTTTATTTGAAAGATAACACTGGGAGCATAGCATGGAATTGATGTTGACTGGTTGTAAGTAGGAGACACTTAGATGGAAGTTGTTTAGTCCGCCTAGCTCCCGCTTTACATCTTATCAAGGCTCAGATAAACAGCTGTCAGTCAGAGCAGATGCATACTTTGATTATTCACATTCAGCACTTGGTGTCTCAAACTTTTTTTGGTCAATTCATTTAAATGTTGATTTTTGGTTTCTTTCTTTTTCTTTTTAAATTAAAATTTCATAATCTGAAAGGTATCAGCTACCAAGTTCTAATCTTAGAATGAAACACCAGGAAGGAAAGCAAAGAAAAACTAATTCTGAGTTTATCATACTTGCCTATTAAGACTTGTGTGGCTAAAGTACCATGGTTTGCTGGCAGACCTTCACGAATTAGAAGGCAGGACACCAACTGATTATAAATAAAACGGAGATGCGTGACTTTAGCCTCACTGGATTTTTAAGGGGTCCTTTTGAGCACAGCCTCCAGATCTTCCAGTGCTAATGTGGGAAGTGAAATACTTAAAGTAATAGAGGAAAATGTTTAGGTTTATTTTGATAAATAATCACTGCGTGGTCTAAGCTACAGTCTGATTATGGAATCCTTAAAAACACTACGCTAAGGAGAGAGAAAAAAGTCACATGTGAATATAGGTACACATTTGAAGCTTTTCTATCCCTGGGGGGAAAACCCTGACAACCAACAAGTGCCTTCAATTAGTAGGAGGTGGTTATTACTTTTTAAATTAAAACTTAAATGTCTTTTCTAAAATATTCATTGATAAGTTATTGAAGCTCCTTTTGTGGGATAAGACCTTTGTAAATACTGAATGACGACTACCTCAACTTACAAAAAAATTCGCAAGAAACTATTTGGTTTGTAATTACAATGCCATTAAATTTGCAAATGAAATTAAAAAGGAAAACAAGGGGAAGAAAACCTAGTCTATCCACTAGGTCAAGCTGCTCAAGAAGTAACTGATATGTGAGGGTTTCTTAGAATTTATATTTGATATCTAATGAAATATATTGAGAGTAATGTAGATATTTGACAAATGTCTACTTCCCTCTTAAGTGTTCAGACATGAATACTACATGGAAATTTCTCAGTCTGTCTTAAACTCTATTATCATAACAGCTTCTTGAAAAAACAGATTGTATTAGGACTGATTTTAGCTATGAAGTAAAAACATAGACACAGTAACAGAAAATCAAGCCTTATTCTTTTTGATCTGGAGTGTCACCTCAGACAAAACAGCGCAGAGTTGGCTGATATTCTTTCTGGCTACTGTTTGGGCCGCTTCAGAGTGCGCACACGAGCTTTGGTCTGCTGCTCAGATAGGAAAAACAATACCATAATGAATTTAAGACTAATTTCTTTAACCTCCTATCCTTCAGGAAGGCCATCAAAGAGAGGAGAAAGTACATTTGGTACCTTCCTTCATGCTACCTTCATTTTGGTCCAGCTTGCCTACAGTAGCATCGTGTTCATGTGGGTGATCCACATGAACATGAGAACGAATGGACCATTCACTTAAAAAACACGCAGACAAAAACCCCAAACAAAAGGCACCTTTTTTGATTTGAGATATGTGGCATTCCTTTTCTCATCAGAGTCTGGATTGATTTTGGAATGTTCATTGCTTGTAGAAGCAGTATAAAGATCATTAACAATGAAATTAAAGGGAGACATATTTTCATTAGAAGTCTTTTTTATTTTATCAAGAATTCTTAAGCCTTTCATTTCTAGCAGTCTTTTTGTATGATCTTCCCCATCACAGTTTTTCTTCATTTTGCTTTATTTTTATTATATCATCTGTTACAACTCCCTTTTTACAACTCTCTCTTCATGTCTCTCCTTTTTATCTTCCAGAGCCTGTGTCCTTTAGGCTCTGAACATGTTGATGGGTTCTGCTCTGACGATATTACAGTTTGGCCTATTCTAGAGAATTGATGCACATTTTGACTCTTATTTCTGCTGCAGTGAATTTTCCTTACTGTTCCTCTGTGGTCTGTATGATTGGCACTACTGAAATAATGAGAATTCTTGACCTTGGATTCCAGCCATTCTTAATAACTGACAGCATACAGGTCTAGTGGCTGAAGAGATTGTAGTTGACTGATTTTTTTCTCTAATGTATCTGTTTCCTTGCCACTTCTTACATAATAAATAGCGCTACGTAAATTCACCTATGAACAGATTTTGAGCACACATGGTAAGCTTAGTATGAGTGAAAAAACACGGTGAGCCCACATTTTCAGAAATGATGTTAATAAATAGTTTCAGTGTATGCAGCGGCTGTATATAGAGAGCAGCACATTGAAATGCTATGAAGAAACTGGGAGATTTCATCTCACTTTATAAGTTAAGTAAACTCAGGCCAAGCTCAAAGGATTTCTTGTCAAATACAGAAGTAGTTCCTATGAATTCTATCAAGATTCTAATTAATGGACATTATTCTCTAAAAACGTAATCATTTCAACAGTTTTAAACAAAGTAAAACAGAAACTGCCCCCTTTCTCCTACTCCTCCCTCCAGAGCAGAATATATATATATATATATTTATATTATATATATATTTAAAAACAAACAAACAAACAAAAAAAAATAACAAGGAAAAGAAACAAGCAAACTACTGCAACAAATAAGAAAGCTCATGTATGGCTAAGAATAAAGCCATTTATGTGTATATATTGCAAACATGCACAAGAAAACCTCTGCAGTCATGAAGGTACAAGTAATATTTTTCCTACAGTTTGTCAAATTGACTTTACTGGAGCTGGAACTCATGAAACAGTCTAATTCAAATGACATTATTTTTATACAGTGTAAAAGAACCTTAATTCTATTCTTATTACGTTTTATGAATCTTTATGTGGAGCTCCACTGACTCTGATGAGATTTCAGCCATTTAAAGTAAATATTAGGAATGAGTATGTAGTGACATGGGCAAAGTTTTTAAGTAGTCAGGCTTCTGTAACATTTACAAGTATTGCTGTTCCAATTACTGTTGCAGGCTGCATGACATAACCTCAGATTTGTTCAGCTTCTGTATCTTAATGATTTGAATAAAGAGTGGTCAGTAACTCACTTGGAGGTTTTGTCACTAAGATTTCTTCCCTAGCCTTCTCCCAATTAGGTCTACTATCAGACTACAGTTATAATTTATTTATTGTTATCAGTTAAATTTACTGCCAAATATTATATATATAAAAAACATTACCATGAGTATACGTCAGAGTGTTTATCAGACTTATTCAGAGGTTTAAAATCAATCATAGATATGATATGAAAACCAGCTATTGCTCCTTTAAATATATCCATAATGATTTATTTTTTTAAGTGACGCTAATCGATCATTTGCTGCAGTGGGTCAAATGAAACTATTTTAAGACACTGCTGAATCAAGATGAGATACATTCTTAGGTAGTATAAGAAGGAAACTGGTTTCTGCTTATGAACCAAGGCACATTCTGAAGTTGAGACAAAGTAAATCAGTGTAGACAAGTACAAGCCTAAGGCATACCTTACTGTGTCAAACTTACTGCCATAAAATGACAGATATTAATACAAAGATCTCTGGTTGAAGCAATTTGTGATTAATAAAATTGTAAACAATACTGGGGAATAAACACAGACCAAGTGCAAATAGTTTCTAAGGGCAGACATCTCCATCTTGACTTGTCTGAGTAATACCAGTTTGGGGCACAAATGCACTTTAAAAAGAAAAAAAAAAAAGCCAGCTTTATCAAGTCATCAGAGAGTAAATGATGAGTGGGTCATGAATGAACTGCATTTTCTGTGCAAGTTTCTGGTAGAATTCTTGGCTTGTTTGTCTATACGTAATTTCTGGTCTTTCTGCACAATTTTCACACCAAAGCTGTGCCACTTCTACTCAATTTGCAGGAAAAGTCTTTGGAGTTCCTACTAGAAGATGCAGCTCCTACTCAGAGCACTTCCCTGTGTGCAGCCAAGGAATGGATGGTGATTCTCCTCCCCTGCAATAGTTCCAGTTTATCCTGGCATCCCCATGGGTAACCATAGTTGATGATTTTCCTACTCAAACTGTAAATTCCACCATAGAGCAATTTTTTTTTTAAGCATGGTGAAAGGACAGCAGATGTAGAAATTTACTCTATTTTGCATCTTGTGACTATCATTTTCCATGTCTCATCTTTATCTAAAATTCTCAGATTTAATTAATAAAAGATAATGAGAAGAAATACATCAAATCTGTCAGAAAGATGGGGAGAATTGTCATAACAGTCTTATCAGAAACAACACCAGATTGCTTGTTAAAATGGCTGAAAACAAATACTGATTTAGTCATCTAAAAATTATAGTTGAGATGAAACCAAGAAAGATGGGAGGGTTTTAGGAAACAGTTAATTAACCTTTAAGTTGTGCGATTTAGATGGTTTTGATTTTATACTTGTCCAGAAGAGAATGATTTCCAACGACAAGAAAAAATTCCCCATATTTTTTATTGCTTTGCTTATGAAGGAGCACCACTGTCTCAGTATGGCTCTCACCATACTTTATGATAATCTCAGCAAAGCAATAAGCTTCATCATAGCTTTATTTGCTCAACAGGGACACTACATGCCCCTGTCATTCATATTCCACTAACAAAGTTGTAAGCTGTGGTGTCATTATTTCTATCTTCCTGGAGATAAATGACCACTCGTAAACCATCTGTCTTTTTCCCTTACGACTACTTATTTATTTAAGTCAGGCTTTTGTTATAGCCACTATCAAAAACTGCTTAAGCATAACGACCCCGCAGATACAGAGGACACGGTGGTCATCCAGAGGCCCTGTGTACTGTTGGTGGGTGGGATTTGGTTCCCCAAATACCTTGGGGTCCCTGCAGACTGTGACTTTCCTGGTTAGCCTGCAGCCCTCCTGCCTGCTCATTCCCCACCATGCTTGGCTTCCTTGCCTGTGTTTAACATCTGCTGTGATACAGTGCTGCTTTATGACAAGCACTGGAGGTGACTCCTGTAAAAAATGTGAAGTTGTGAGCAATATCTGTGGGAAGCTTCACTGTGACCTGCACCCAATGGAAACATCGGTAATCTGAAATTACACTACCATAAATAGAAAAGATATTAAAAATCGGATGTGCATGTAACTATCAAAGGGAAAGGAAGCTCTGAAGTAATTGATAGATACAGAGATATTTCTGTATTATTTAACTGGCACTTTCAGCTATGTTACAGTGACGACAAGTAAGGCTAAACCCAAGTTCTTATGATGAATTTGCATTTCTCTTGCATGTATTTTTCAAAACGAGAATTTTGAGTAAGATGCCGGGATAGGGCTCTACTATGGAAGACCAAAACACATATGTGCAAAGTAAATGGTCGAGGATCTCTCAGCTGGTAAAGTTACAGAATTTATGTGAAGATTAGCTACAATGTAAAGGTAAAACATTTATATAGCTCCTACAAGGTATGTGAAATCTGAGGTAACATATCTTTTGTTAAAATAACAATAGGGGGAATCAGATCTTCTGCATCTACGTTGACATTGTGTTGAATGTGGATGAAAAGCTTCAGAGTGCTTTTGTTGAGCTAACTCTGGAATGGGGATAAAAAACACTGCCCCGTAGGTCTCACAAAGCTCTTAAGAGTAAGAGTTATTGCTGCCAGTGAACAATAGAGAGGTTGATGCCAAGGGAAGTCAAATGGTTTGCCTGCCCTAACAAAAGAAGGGTACAAATGTAGGTCCTGTGCGTTCCTCTTCTGTTTACTACATCATATATATATTTTTTTTTTAGACATGTGCAACAGCAAGAGATGATCACTGTTTCCAAGGGAATTTGGAGAGTCTTTGATTGAAAAATGTTTACCACCTATGAAGTTAAAAAAGGAATATGCAATATTATCTGCTTGTAAGTGGCATGTGCAATTGCATAAGATGTTTAAATATTCTGACAATTAGAAATAATGGCATCATGTATGCCGCCTTCTACTCTGACCGGTTAAACCCTTGGCTACTTCACATTAATGTTTCAGGAAGATAAGAAACATCTGCAAAACTTTACTGTCTCCTGTGCTTCACGTTGGCTTTGATTTTCTTTCTATTTTTATCTCATTACAATGAAATCAAAGATCGATGTCATAATTCCTTTCTGAAACATACTGAATGATAACATACTGTCATGTAAGTGGGATTTTAATTGGTGTAATGCTTTATTTTCCTACTCTTATCACTGAAATACCAATAAGGTGACTCAAACAGCTGGCATGTACCATTTAGCAAAAATGAGAACTAATAAATTAATGCATCAAATAGTTAAAGCTATTAAGTACTTTATGATAGTTTTCACCAACAATATTTGTTGCTACACACAGATGAGTTCTGGATATCAGTGGGCATTTATATCATTCATATCATTAGTTGGGAAAACATGGATAATAGATGCTGGTCTTTCAGAATGATCCTTTTCAGGTGCACTAGTTTTGCTGCAATATGCAGCAAACCAATAGGATTGACTTAGCCAGTGTTTTAATTGAAAATACTTTTTGAACTTATATTTTCACATCATTCAGCATAAATGTCCAAAAGACGCTTGTACCAAAACACACTGTAAGATTACTGTCTTGGTTTATATACTTCCTCTTAACAAAATTTCTTAGGCCCCAAATATTGATTTGTCTTTCCAAAAGTAATGTTTTGGTGAGTACACAATCAAATTCATAATATGTTATGACAGATTGATTGATTTGAAGATGGACAGATAGACTGACCTAATTTTTTTTCACAATAATATTATTGCAGCAGTTACTAATATATTAATGTGAACAGTAACGGGATTGCACTAATAACACTTTATCAGCGTGTCAGAAAAGTTCTTTATATTCTCTTGTGGGCTAAAGATAGTGCCTTTGAATACATATATTGATAGTACTTTGACTAAATATTAAGAGAATTCATATATCAAAAAATCTAGATTTATACGGCTCCTAAAAGAGTAAAAACTTTTTCCTTCTGTGCTTACGAGGGAACTTCTTGTCAAACTTACAATGTGCAAAGATGTAAAAATTTAATTATTAGTGAAGTCTGAAGTAACCTGGGATCCTCAAGGAACAGGTAACTGCAGAATGTGACTGCACTTAGAATTACTTGCTTGATTTTATTTACAGCTGTTTTCTCCAATTTTTAGAAGATTGCCAAGTCATAGAGTATTGAAGACATCTACATCTACTTGGACACAGGTTCAGTATGTTCCTCTGTAATCAGTGTGTTATATGTTTCTAAAGATATATCATATCAATACCTTCAACCTTCATGATGAAAATAAATGACAGCATTACTCAAAAAACCTTCCACTTGCAGGTGAGTCTGAACAGCCAGAAGTGACTTTTTTTCTCACACCTTCAAAACCCTGAAGATAGTGATGTTACTAACTCATACACTCACTTTTAGTTTAGGTATGGAAGTGTCACACACAAAATGTTCAATTTTTATGAAAATACATTTTTAAAATGCATATTATTTTTATTATTTAAAGTGACAGTATTTTACTTCGAAGGATTTTTAGAGAAAATGAAAATATAATTCTACTAAATAACATCTGGATAACAAAGGCTGCATTTCCTGAAAAGATTATCTCTTCTGGTCCACTCTTTCCTGTGAGCCCAGACATCTCCTGTGCAGGACCCTACCTTACAGAAGCTGAACACCCATAACTCCTACCACATTTGATCTTCTCTTTCAGCAGCTTTTCCAGAGACTGCAATGGAGATCTACCTTCCTCTGTTTACTGATCTACTCCAGGACTGCATGCATTTCTTCACACTTCCTGCTATGTGAGGAAGCAGCGTTTGCAGCACACCTGTGTAAAGTGCCAGGTGGTGGAATCATACATACACATGATGTTGGAAGATGAGAAAAGGCTGTAATTCCAGGTAGGATGACTTTTGGTAGGACTACTCTATGCTTGAACCCACATGAGAGACACTGAGGATAAACACTGAGCTTCCTCCTGCACCATGGAGCCACAGGGCAAGCCCAGGTAGCCATCATGTCACAGGTAAGGCCAACCTCTTCACAGATGGATGGTCTTGGACAGCAGAGACTCCTGCAGGGTTCCTTATCAGGTTTCAAACACAGGGACATTAAAATAAGAGCATGGGGGGAATGTAAAATGCTCTGTGAGATAACTTTTTCTAAGTGGTAACTCGGTAGGTCTGAGTGGGATGCTGCCTTTCTGAAGTCTGCAAAAGCTACGGAATGAATATTTGCTAGACTCAAAGAAAGACGAATGCTGAACAGGAGGAGCTGGAACTGGAACAGAGGGATTTGGGTTAAAGCCAGGATGGGTGGGAGAAGGTGCAGGAGGTACACAACACATCTTAGCTGGCTGTTTTCTACCTGCAGTACACTTAAGGTGTTCTAACGCTGCAGGGCAGGCGTGGGCTGCAGCATCGTTAAGTTGTCATTGTGCCACTGAATAAAAGATATAACAAAGTACACTTCTCTAAGCAGCTTTTGTGTGCTAAATCAGTGAGGGTTTTGCATGAACAAGCAGAGCTCTCAGGTCATTGCATAAAAATTATAGCAGTATATGGCTATATTTTGATAGGTGGTATAAATCTGGATCTAAATTTCCAAACCAGTGCAGAAGTTACACTGTACATGTAGAGCCTTTGTTTCATGATGTGTCTTCCCAGTGTACCAAACGGCATGTGTGGACATGTAATTTGAGTCATTTCAAAACACCTGGCTCACTTTTTTTTGAGACATTTACATTGTAATACAATTTTGTAATTTGTCTGTAAATATGTGTGAAATAGGATTTTTTTCCTTAGAACCGAAGTCTTGCAGAGAGCTGCAATTTGCTGTATAATATCAGCACAATGGGGCTGATTTAAGGGTGTTATTTTTGCCCTCAATATGAATTTCCTTGCAATAATGGTCCCAGTTTAAATCTCATTTTGGGATTCTCCTGTTCTTGAAATCAGTAGGAAGTAAGCCAGTTTTCTGAACCTTGTGAGAGTAACATGTTCTCCCTGGACTCTTGTCAGTGCTTATTGCCTCTCTGTCAAAATGCAGCTTCAGTACTGAAAGAAAGAGTGAAGTGTGATAAAACTCTCTTTACTCTCCTTGGAAATGATATTCTAAACTCTTCAAAGTAGGAGTCCTATTTCAAGATATTTTGACTTTAAAGGGAAATTAATTTCCCATTTAAAGTACATATAATATTTGGAGCTTGATGATGAAGCATCTCATTAACAGAACATCCAATGGAATTGTCTGCTATGGACATATATTTCTGTGCTGAGAATACTGGAAGTGTTTGTTCCTGCATCTATTAGTGTGTGTGGGAGCCAAACATGGCTACTGTATATGCATAACAACTGTGAGCAGTTTTGATTCTAGTTCTTGTGCATTCCTGACCTATAGTTGCTTGGGTGCCAGTTAAGATGAACATAAATAACTTCTCAGGGGACAATTCTTCCTCCAAAGAGATTATGGCTGAGCTCCTTATAACCTAGCAGTTCTGAAGAGCGAGAATAAATTTTTGAGTCCATTGGAAAAGCCTTCAAATTTAATTGTTCAGCAATTCAGAGATGCTCACGATACAGTTCCATCACTGACTTGCTAAGCTGCAATAGTATTTCTCTTTATCAGCAGATTTTTTTTATAGTTTATTCTTTGTACATATGGAAAATAAACAGAATCTGTATGCCTACAAAGCACAAGAGATTTTCAAAGTTACTTCACTAAGTTTGGAGAGGAAATGTTGTGTGCAAATTGATCTGCAAAGAGAGATAAAAATCAAAATATTGTCTCTAGGTTCAGCCACTGGCATCAGCATTATTGTCAATATATGGCTTTACAGTTCTGTCTGAAAAAAAGACAGTTATAAGAAAAAAGTAAAAGAAAATACCATGTAAAGAAGGACTTGTCCAAACTGTAGTTATAAAGCTCCACATACCAGTTTTGAGCATAATGCTTTAATCACTGTGTGCTGCAGCTGTATACTGTAGTAAGAGAAGTTAATGAACGTGGTTCCTTTATAATTCACCACGCTGATTGAGATCCTACAGACATTAATTATCAACATCTGATTTATGATCAAACTCTTCCTTCTTCTCTGTAGAAAACTTCCAGAACTGTCGTATCTTTCTCTTCTCAGCTAATCATCATAGTAAAACTTTTATTAACAACTTAATTATTCTTCTTAGAAGCCAAGATAATTATAACACGCTTGACTTGGCTCCCATTAGGAGTTTACTTTAATGATTTTGCCACTGGATGAAGTCCAATGCAAAGGAACAGCCATTCATAATCAGCAAAATTATCTCAAAATTGCACTGTGATGAAATAAACTGAAAGGAACAATGCCATCATTGTTGTACTGAATATCACAACACCTGTGCATGGCCTTTCAGTCCCTTCTAAATACAGTTTGGCTGAGTCCTGCAAGACTTTATTCACTTTCACTGTTCTTATAGGAGAAGCAGTCGCAGTTCAGGCTGAAAACATGAACAGGCGCTTAAGACTTTGTTTCTAATTTTATCATTCTTACGTTTGTTGATGAAATATTTACTTATATGCTAAATATGAGGTGAATCTGAAGCCTTTTCAAGGCTTAGTACATGTACAAGCGCATGGATTATGTAGGTAGACACTTATCAGCAAGAAAGAAGCCAAAGGTGCTCAATGTCTGCAGATGATTTGGTGAGCCACTCATGAGATATATGTAAAGTGAGCGTTATACAAAAAAATTATACAGACACATATTTACAACAGTAAAGAAGACAAATTCTGAAATTATAATGAAATGAAGGAAAAAAGAAACGAGCATCAACTCCAGGATATTAACTGTAAGAACATGCTGTGGCACCAAGGAAGGCCAGAAATTAATTAGGGCAATGTACTGAAGTCATAAAATCAGTAACTACTTTGTTTTTGGAAACACATAAGAAGTATAAGCTTCACTGTATGTCTGTAGAGCAAATGGTGTATCAGGTATGGTTGTGGAAAAAAATCTGTCTAGTATTCAGAGCTTCAGGATGTTACCATGCCACTGCTTCTCCTGATGGGAGCATAGTCTGAAGGCATTTCAAAGTCTGCACAAACCATTCTAAAAAAATTGAGAATACTGTGTTCTATCAGATCATAGGAAATGAATAATATTGATCCAAGAAATTTGAGAAAAAGCAGAAACAATTTTCTGTTACCTGTGATTTTACCCGTTTAATTGTCAAGACTGACTTGATTAGCTATAAGAAGGAACTTTAGCGGATGGGATTTTTCTAAAGAGCTCCAAAGAGATTGAGAAGAACTAGAGACAAGTAGTCTGCAATTCTCTGCAGGAAGTGATTTGATAGGAACTGTAATGAAGAACAGAATTAGCAAATAAACGAACAAACATGATAAGCAGGGAAGAACTTTTTAATTTTTTTTTTTTTTGTATATGGGGAGGAATAAAAGAAAATAATGTCATAGAAACTTAGTTGATGATTTTCTGACGGAATCAGTAAAGAGCATGTGGACACAGATGATCAAGTTGATAATATCCATCTCCAAAAGCATTTCATAAGATCCTTCAGCAATGTTTCTCAGATAAACCACAAAATCTTTTTTTTTTTCATGGTATAATCATGGAATAAATAATGGGAAACAGGGTAAGAATAAAGATCAGTTATTAGAATTGAAAAGAGACTAGTCCAGTCCTGTAAGAATCGTGTCAGGAATTATGCATGCAGAACTGCGCTAGAAAAGTGAGTGAAGAGTAACGTAATAAAGTTTGATCATATTATAGAAGTATTGGGCTGTAAAGATTTTTAAAAGCATTTCTAAGCTGCTGGGTGATAATACAATAAAATCACAGGTGAATTTTCAGTTATTAGAAGTAATGCATAGCAAAAACCTCCACCCATATAGATACTTGACTTTTACTATTCAGAAAAGACCTTAGAAGTAGTTCTGAGTAATCTACTGACAATTTTGACTTAATGCTCTGCATCAGTTAAAGAGGCAAATAAAATCTTGATTTTCTTTTTTTAGTACAGGAAAAAGGATGGAACAGAAAACACTATACTGCCACCATATGATGCACCAATCTCTTTAATGCTACATGAACTACTGACAAGGTATGTGATATTAACAAAAAAGGTACAGTCATCTGATCATAGATATAGACAGTTACTGGTAATTACATGGATTAGGACTACTTAGTTTATAGAAGGGAAGATATATTGAAGGAAAATACAATAGATGTCTATAAAATCATGCATATTAAAGGCAAAGATGAACTGGAAATAATTATTCATTTGTTATTGCATCTCTTCTGCTCAGGAAATAGGAAATACCAAATGAAATTGTCAGTCAGCCAGTTAAAGAATTATTATACTTATTATTGTTGTTAAGAAGTGATTAGTCAAATCAGGGGACCAAAGCCTTATTGAGATCAAGTATGAAGGTGTTAATAAATTCTTTGACTACGAAGGTCCCTACGCTGTAGCTTCCTAGAGTTTGGATGCCTGTACTGAATGAAATACCACTCAACGCTACTGTCAGGTACAGAATACTGGGGTAAATTGATCCCTGCTTGCAGACTTTCTCAGGTTTCTACCTAAGCTGTCCTAGGGTCTACAGCCCTGGAAATGTGAACATAATCACATGACACACAGTTCTTGAAGACCAGCTTCACTACAAGCTAGGTAAGATGCTCAGAAGTGTAAATATAAAAATACATTGAAAAAAATCAGTTCTGTTAAGTATTCTAATTAGGAGCTCAGAACTTGAAACGTCTTGATTAATTTTAGAATTTCATTGATGAATCACTCAACATATTGTTACTAAAAACTAAAAATCCTTTAGCTCAACTGAATTTCTTTGGAGCATTGTCTGAGGTGTTTTACACCTCTATAGATTACTCATAACAAATACTGTTGATGAATAAAGAAATCAAAAATTTCTTTTTAAGTACTTCAGATAATAACAGTATGTCATTTAAAAAACTTTGAGTCATCATCTGTTAGAGTGCTGGAAACCTAGGAGTTGGATTCAATGATCCTTGCGGGTCTCTTCCAACTTAGGGTGTCCTATGATTCTATGAAACCTGACAGAATTTACTTTAGGATTAAGTCCCTTCAGCACGTTAAAATTCAGGGCAGGAATGCACCTTAACACCAGGTGTGCCCCTGTTCTGTACAAGAACTATAAACTCTGCTGAAGGTAGAAACTAGTCAACTTCAAATTTACAGATAGACTGAATATTGGTAAACCTGCTTCAATGGTACCCATTTATTAATGCATAATATTAACAAACTTTTTATTTTGATTTTTAATTTTACTTGCTCTGAGGGAGGCTGGCTTCTGTTAGGGAAGACAGTCAGCACCTTACAAGTTCACACCTATCAACTAAACTTTGATTTTCACATTGCCATCAGCACAAACAGAAAGATCTCTGGGGGGAGATATATTTGCAGACATGTAAATGAAGTTAAAGCTCTAAATACTGAGGCTTTAATTATCAGCATGTTCTGGTGTCAGCATTGCCGTCAGCTGTATTGATGGTACGGCAGGAAGTGCCGACTATCTTTAATTGCTTCGGGTCAGTGGTTTTTAACTCCAGTTAAGTAGGATGGAAATTATTTAACTTGCTGCTAAAATGATCCCTTTAAAGCCTCTTTATAAAAATGTCTCATCTGGGTGTGTCTGCGGTGGTACGGATCTTTTTATTTCTGTCCACATAAAAACATACTGAGTGGGCAAATTACAGTTACAGACACTGAGCAGGCTTAAAAAGGCAAACATGACAGATTTTCAGAGAAGACCTGCTCATCACTGTTCAAATGAACATTTAATAATTCATAACAATTAACTGCTTTATAAGTTTTCTCTTCAATACATTTCCAAATGTGAATAGATTAAACAGTAATTGCTATCAAGCTTTGTGTTCTATTTCATGTGCCTAATAAAGGTTTATCTTACGAAGCTTACTTTGTATATTTTTCATCTACTCCTAACTGACTGCAATATACTGTATTAAAATATTTATCATTGTGCTATCAAATATTAACCATTTTAAAATCATCTGACTAAAGAAAACAAATAATGCTACTTGTTTAACTTTTTATGAATTTCCTAAAGTTTGGTTATTCAGGATGCTCCTTTGACATAACACCAAAAATACTGCAGCACCTGGAAACACTATTCCCTCTTATCAATTCGGCCTGATTTGAAATGCACTGTACTCAGACACTTTGCTGTTGTTCATTTCATCCCTGCACATAGAAAAACCTTTCTGTCTGTAAAGAGTCACTATGCTGTTTCAATATAGGAGTATTGTTCTGTAGGCTAGGTCGTGTATAATAATAATAATAATAATATATTTTTTTTTTTGAGTGCACGATGGAGAGAATATAGAATAGCTGATTTTTTTAGGATGTCTCCCTGTTATCCACTTGCTTATTTATCTGAAACTGTGTGTACAAATACCAACTGTCATGTGACTGATCTAATGATGGAGATGAGGATGCTGCTGTGGGGCAGCCCAGTGCAGCCCAGCTGCCAAAGTGCTTCCCTCCCAGCACAGGGTGGGCAGCCCTTCCTGGCTGCTCCTGCTTCCCTAACACAGCACAAAATTCTTCTTGTTTAGCTAGTATCATGCTGTTTCAGCTCTAAAATGGTTCAGTGACAGTCCAGCAAGTACCTGAGATACTTCTAGGGATGTGGAATTCAGACTGGGAGGAGTGGGATTGCAGCACCTGCCATTACAGCAGTTTAGACAGCTGTGGAACAGCAGCTTTGAAGTTGATACCTGGGCAAGACGAAGAGAACTTTTCACCAATCCAATCCTTTACCTTGTAAGGGAAAAAAGTTTCTAAATGTTAATACTCAATTGCTGTTTACTTCAGAGAAAGCAAATCTGATCACCCAGTT
Source organism: Odontophorus gujanensis (assembly GCA_013399175.1). NCBI lineage: Eukaryota > Metazoa > Chordata > Aves > Galliformes > Odontophoridae > Odontophorus > Odontophorus gujanensis. Next base: position 145,535 of record VXAB01004890.1, read on the forward strand.
ATCAGAGCTCGTCTATTAGGAGCCTGGTAACCTCTTAGAGAGGTGATAACTTCTGTGAACTAGCCCCCTATGCTATGCCTCCGTCTGTTTGTTTTATGACCCATTATTTCCTTGGGCTGCCCTCCATGCAGGTGTTACCTAATTCACAATCCTTATGCTATTCACAGAGGCTTTCCTTTCAGCACAGGGATGCTTGAGATAATGTCTTTGAGCACTTAGGAATGTCTCTCTAACCTATTTCTTTTGCAGGTTGCTCCATTTTCACAATATTTGACAGATTTCAACGAGGCAGTACTAAGAGCAGTCTGAGACTTGATTCCAAGTGACCATGTTATGGTAACTGTGTATATCTGTGCAATACCTATATATAAAAAGCATCTTATGCTTTCATCTTCTCTCTGCTCTTCATAAAGGAATGATGGTTTATTTCATCCTTTTTGTGAAATACGTTTGTATTTTTTTATTTTTGGTGTCTAAAATACCCTCTCTGCAGAGAGATGAGCCCTCTTTTTCTCCTTTAAATCCAACATTAAAAAATAATATCATTCCATAATATTCATACTTTGTTAGTAAAAAACTGTCTATGTATCACTATATCTACATGACTGTTTTGTGGTCCATGTTTTCTGTAATTAATGTGTTATTACAGATAACACATTCACATTGTCTTTTCTCAGCTCTAAAAGACCCAGGATTTCAGCACATATAGTAAGCCAGCACCGAGGTTAATGGAATCAGCGTTTTGAATCATCTGAGAATCAGGTCTGATAACTCTGTAATTTTGTTTGTAATTTTGCCTTGCTTGTTATTACACCTGTAAGTCATATTTTGCCTTGAGCTGAAGCTGTGGGATTCTGGATTGGTTTAAGGAGAATTATTCTGCATTTAAATTTAGAGTAGTTTGAAGCAGAGTGTTTCTCTGACATCCAAATCCCTGTACACACACAATTTCTTCACTCTGCATAACAATCATGTAAAATAGGTATTGTGAAAGCAGTATTTTGTGTATAAAGACCAAGGAAAGATTGTTCCCTGGGGACAGCGTTGTTCCAAACTTTGTACCTTTCAATCAGTTCTGTCTGTTTTACTTCCTTCTGGCTCCAAAGTAGCAGTGCGTTTGCTAGCACCAGTCCTGGCACAGAAACAGACCAGAACTAGAAGTCTGTGCAGCACCTGTGCAGAGGGGAAATCCTTCTATATCCTGGCCAAATGAAAGCATTAAAACTGCTGCTGGTAAAAGGATGTAACAAGACAGAAACAGTTTGTCTGTGGTCAGGTACACAGGCAGTTGCAAGGGGGAAATGGAAAACGGGGCTTTCCAGTTCTGAATTTGTGTCACAGTTCCCCATGCAGAAATTCAGTGTATAGATATAGAAGGGCTAACAGATACACTTGTGTCCAAATATGTATAAAAACTTGCTAACCATCAAGGGGAGAGACCATTACATTTATATATTTCTTCTGTCTGGAAAGAAGAATATGATGTATTTTAAGAAATGGATGGTAACACATCTTTTATTGTTGAATACTGATCACAAACTTCCGAAAGCCAATGTTAATATAATTCACAGGGTCGCAATTTCATGTTTGATTTTCTTTTGAAATTCAATCTGCATGATGATTTTGATAAATGCCTGGGGTTCTCACGTTTGTAGCATGTGATAAAATGCAGACAAAAAAACCTAATAATTATGTAAGGAATCAAATGCACACTGTAACAGAATATAAATTATCTAGTGGGCTGCAGAGTGATAAAAGTTCAGTCCAGATACAAGCACTGAGCACAGTTTGAGCTTTTAAGATTAGTGTAATTGTAATCTTCCTGCTTTAATTAAAAATATTTGAAATAGTAAAAAAATAAAAGGGTAAAATAAAATAAGCTATTCAGAGCCTGGCATAAAGCATCTGGCTGAAAACTTACTTGTAAGTTGTTTAAGATTTACATCACTGAAACAAGACATTTTAAAAACAATGATTGCCGATAACTAATACAATGAATTTAACTTCTGGGTGGAAGCTATCCTTGCTAACTCCTGTGCTCATCCTGAGCTCTGTGGGGCTGCAGACTGAAGGTTCAACATCCCTTTTTGCTCATTAACCGTATGAAGGAAAGTAGTGAATAATATCACCTTTTTCTCCATGGGAAGGTCATTGTCTTAGGAAAATTAGGTTTGTGCAGCTAAGCTGACATTGGCAAAAGAGAAACTTTGTCAATGTGGATAATTATGCAGCTGTTTTTGGAATCAGCTGTAGTGAGATTGAAATTAAAAGGTTTATTTTCCAAACAATCCTTCATGTACACAGTGGGATTTAGATGCCTGACGTGACATGGACAAGAAATATGAAATATGCAATACTATGAACCTGTATGCTTAGAAAATGAAATGGTCCTGCATGATATTTTCCCTTCATCCATTTTTCAAACTCAGTCAGCTCTGTGGAAATGATTCTACTTTTTGTTATGGGGTTCCTCTGATCACTAAGATCCGTTCACTTTGACTGTCCCAAAACAACTGCCATTGCTGGTTAAATTTCTTCCTAGGTATGGAGCTTTCTTTTCTTCTGTTTCTACATTCCTTTTTAAAGGAAATTGCTTAACTGCTATAAAACAGAATTTAAATACATCTATCCTGTTTCTCATGTTTATGAAATTCTAAGAGATTTTCAGGACCAGAGTGTTCTGTTCTGAATTCATTCCTCTCACTTTGATCTCTGTATGTGTGTAGGTGAGAAAACCACTGGAGGTGTCTGGGAGAGTGGTGGAGGGCTGAGCCCTGGCTGCTCCCCCCGCACTCTGCCTGTGGCACAGATGGGTCCGGGGTGGGCACAGAGACACAACTGCATCTCTTCTGCCTCTTTTTTTCTGAGGGCAGTAAACCTTCCTGTACTAACCAGACCTTGGCTGACTGCTGTGTCTGTATAGCATAAACCCTGAATTCAGTAAGATAACAGTTGTTATCACGGTGCTTTTTATCTGGGAGGCAAAGTCTTAAATTGTATCTGACCTCTGTATGTGCAGAGAAGCAAGTGATGAGCGCTCTGCCTAGATCCTCAAAGGTTTTAGATGAAATCAGTAGGAGTGCAGTACCTAAATAAATACTTCTGAGGATAATAGCTTCTGTGTCTTTCACCCATGTGTTGTACAAGGGAGACTCTGAACAGTAATTTATCAAATGATGTATTGTGAGCCTTAGAACACAACAGGATTCTCAGCACTGTTTTTCCCAAATAGGATCACTAATACACTATACTAAGCCATTCATTTACTGCCACCATCATTAGAGTAATTAAACTGGCTATGATATAGATTTAACTTATTTATTTATAGGTAAAGCTTCTGATTGTCCAAGATCAACGTTTAGCAACAAAGCTCCATACAAATAGATTTTTCTAATAGTACCAATAGGCTATATATGACAGAAAGAAAAATAACACATATTGGTGTGCTGTGTGTGTATCCATCTTCGCATCGTTATATTTCTGTGCAGTGCAAGCTCAAGGGGAACCAATACGACCACACGGTACAAGTCCAGACAAATAATTCTTTTGTACTTCGTTAAGGCAGAAGAATGAGTTGTTATTTTTCCTGTATATTGGGACCCACTTGTTTGCCCAGCCAGTTGTTTACATTTCAGTGGGAAGATAACCAAACTATAATTGCCACGCTACAAAATTAAATGAATTGGAACTCCGTTCTTCCGTGAAAGGACTTGAAAAAAAAATTTAAATTCCGTGTCTGTTCCATAAAACTGACAACTGCATCTAGTTTTACTTCCGAATTTGATAAGCTGATGAAACTTGGGGGTTATCTGACAATAACACAATCAGATGGAGATTTGTTCAGAAAACTACAACGCAGTGAGGGACACTTAATTGGTTCTGTCAGCAAATAAAAAAGCACTAGCTTGCAATTCCAGAAACTGTCTGAAACTTTTACAAATAGTCTGACTCAGCTAAAATCAGGCTATTTGTATGTTTGGCTCAAAAACCCTCATTAGAAGAACATTATTGGTGTTAAAATGTCCAAACCTAAAAAGACAGGAAAGTGTGGTGAGTAACTAACTGGTCCGACAGCCTGTTATATCTATCACCATATTAATTATATGACTGTACGACACAGCACACAGACCTCCAGTCCTGTTCAGTATCTTAGCTACTTAATATCTTATTTAAACTCACACTGCGAGCATAAGTGTTTGCTATGCTTTATTCAAATTCTACTGCAGAGAATCATATCGATTTTCTTGTGAAAAGGTGAAAAAAAATCATGAGAGGTCTCTACAGAGTTTCTGGAAGTAGGTGATCAAAACAGTTATAACAAAACAAAAGAAATTGACAATAACAGCCTAATCCAGTGTGTACTGATGGGATATTTCTACTCACATGTTTACTCGACCTGTTAAGCAGAAAAGTATCTAAATCTCCAACTGAGTGCTGAAACAACAGCTGCTGCTAGCAGTGTTTACACCAAACTTCAGCAATTCATTTTAAGATTTTATTTTATTTTAAATTAACTTTCATGTAGTTTTCACTAATTGTAATATATAATAAGCCAGAGTTTTATCGCTCAGAGGTTCTAAGAACCTCTGAGACCTTAGAGGTTCTAAGGTGCGAAAGTAGAGTTAAGTTAATCAAAAAGGTTGAAGTTTAGTACAAAAAAATGGACATGCAGAGAAATTACCTTTTGTCGTCTAGTAAGAATTTTAAAGTTGGATTTAATATGCTAGTTACGATACGTTAGTACAAAAAATGTATTTCACAGATAGCAAGAAACATATTTATATATTTCAGTGGTAACTCCTGCAAGAGTTAGCAAGAGCAAGGACACTGAAAACATACTAAAATTAATGGATGGCACAGCCAGTCTACTGGGAATCTCATCGGGGAGTCTCCAGAAAGGTTCAGGCAGTATGGCAATCTGGCATCCTGCAGAGGTTTTGCTCATTTTCTGCTCTTAAGTTAGCTGCACATGATAGCAAACAGACGCAGAAGCAGCAAAGTTGCAGGAGAGGGGCAATTCTGAGTTACTTACGTTGACAGCCCAAGCTGTGCCAGATATATCCCGGCAGACACTTATCACATTTAGGCCCTGATGCTCCCTCCTTACACTCACAAAATCCTCTGTCATTACAGCGATCATGGACTGAACCAAAAGGGTTACAATAACAGTCTGCAGAAACAAGACAACACACACACACTGGATTCAGGTCTACATAAGGTGATAATTCATTTAATACCATAAAGGCTGCATTTCCAGTGTTAAAGTAAAGGAAGACTGTCTATGAACGATATCAAGAGCAGTGACTATAATTACTATAGCCCATTTATTTGTTTGCATATTTCATTTCAGGAAGAGACATTTTATGATATGAAGAGAAAAAGTAAACGGAAAGATGTGAAGGGAGACGATACTATGTTCTTTGAGGGTAAGTGATAGTAACAAACTCTGTTCTGTTAGGATTGTTTTTGACAATTTTAACAAACATTAGGAAAGCTTTATGTATCAACGTGCCTTTAGGCAAATGTTTCACATCAGTAAAATGAGCTTATCTATACATTACTCTGGTTTTAGAAATGCTGAATGGCTTTAGAAGGCTGTATAAATGCACTTTACTTATTTTCAAGATAGTCTTCCTTTATTCTTTGGAGCAGTATAGAAATCTTTGTGGATATCTGTCATTAAATTGATGAGACTGTATTTATCAGTGAGATTAATAAGCTTTTTGCATTTTCCACAATGATAAGCAGAGGTGAGAAGGAATGTAATGCAAAACTTATCAGAACTTGCTTTATGTTGCTGTTTTCATTTCTCTCATCTCCCAGTGGGCAGATGGAAGATGCAATGAGGCTCTTTCTCTGCTGTATATTTTCCACATGTGTATTGACCTAATTAAAGAAAGACTGGGGTAACCTATTTCCTCCCACAACAGTTACTGTAGGGGAATATATCTTCTTCAACCACAGCCCTTTTCTTTACTGTGATTAGAATATTATTGTTCAGGATTCAGCTAGCTAAGCAAAGAACATGACATTAGCTAGCAGAGCTCACTTTTTGCCAATCTCATTCTTCATAGTTTTTCTTCAAGTGGTCATATCTTATTTTTATGTATACCTGTGTAGACCCAGAGTAACTTCACTGTCACCTGAGGCTGCAGATACACTTGGATTTTGGCAGCATCTGATCTCTGTTGCTGTTGAAGGCAAAAGACATACAAATTGATTCTTGAATCTGGGCGACCTACTGGGAGTCTGGCTCTGTGTGTTTGTGAATCAGTGCAGCTTTGCCTACCTTTGGCAATTTTTCCACAGTATTAGGTTAAAATTCAGGGAAATTGAAAATGAAAAAATGTAGTTGAACTGGGAAAGAAAAATATTAAAAAATACAAAGGAAAAATCTGTGTCAGAAAAAAACAATTAAAAAAAACCCAAACACACAACATTGCCAGACATTTGTCATCTGTTGTATCAGTGTTTAATAGCCATAAATTACAGATGACACTTTGAACATTTGGCATGCTGAGGAAGAGAAGTTACCTTTGTCAGTTGGAGTTCCACGATAATAATAATACAGTTAATTAGCTAGCAACATTCATTAATGAAGTTGAATGCTGTCATACAAAAAATATTGTGGAACACAGCACAAATATACCATGATGGGTACCACCTGAAAAGCTGGCAATTCTGATGTTAATCAGGTGTATGAAATGTTTATGTAAACATAGAATGGAGTTACATGTTGAATGCAATAAGTCATGTTTGTTTTCGGTGTTTATAGAAAATCTTGAAGGACAAAAGGCTTGGAATTACATTAGAAACAGAGGGGTCAATTCTTACACATGAAAAATAACTTAATTGGGCATAACAAACCTACAATTAAAAAGAAGTGTTTTTGAAAGAAATGCGTGGCTGACAGTATTGAATGGTATAGATACATAATGCTGTATTGGCCACAGAACAAGAACCTGACACTGATTCAGTGAAATATTTATGTGTTAATTCAGTAGGAATGTTAGAATTGCCAGGTCCATACTTTGTTGTGACACAAAAAAAACTTTAAGTCATGCTGTTAATGTAGAAGCGGTAGATCAAATCGGAGCACAGACCTGGTAACCTTTAGTTACTCAGTCTAGCCTACATCTTTCCCAATATGCAGTTGATATCACAAGAGTGTAAGCTAGAAAGGTCAGCAGAACATTCAAGCTCACTGTCCAACACAATATGACAGGCTGAACAACACTTCCCATCACCTGCCAAATACATCAGACATTTAAAAAGATCAGAAGCTACAATTCCAGTTTGTCAGACAGTGAGTATCATTATGACCTTGTATTAAGTAACGTTTTCAGATCGTCTTAGCAAGAAGAACATACACCAGGCTCCAGGGTAGGAAAAAAAAAGCTAGTTTCTGTTGATCCGAGTGGGTAGGAATCTTCCTCCTGACCTCGACTTGATGACTAAAAATGATGGGAAGATAACAGTAGCAGCCATCTTATCACTGAGATGCACTATGTTAATGTAATACTTCCAATAAGTTAAAAAAAAAAAAAAAAAAAAAAGAAAGGGAGAATGAGCTGAAGCTTAAAGGCTTGCAGCTGTCATTCTGGGTTGACAGTGGCTATACAACAACCCTTTAAGAATATACCACTTGAATTCATAAAGTTTTCACACATATAATTAGGCTTAAGATTAAGTGGCCTCAAGGTTAGATCTTATAGGTGAGAAAATAATAACTAGTTCAGTATTTATGTTATAACAGCAAAGGAAATGATGTGTTACTCTGGGTCTACTTGGTGGTTTCAGTACTATTCATGCTTACCAATGTGTGTATTCACTAAAACAGAGTTATTAGGACTTTATCAAGAACTTGTAAAAATACAAGTTCTTCAAATCTGCTAAATTCTTTTCCACAGCAAGGATGCCCACTGAATTATTTTTTACATTAAAATACCTCGATTTATTTAGAAATTGCAGTTGTTCACTGAAGGTAATTTGAAATTCAACTGACAAATCCACAAACATTTGATATTTTGTTTTAGTAAATAGAATTTATTTTATTTCTAAAAAATTAAGAGCATAATGAAATAAGATTTAAGCCTATTGTATAGTGTGTTGCATTCACTTCATATTGAAAAAAAAACAAAAAAGAAAGCAAAAAAATCAGTGAAACAACAAGAAAAATCCCTCTCAATATTTGAATGCTTTTTAATGTTGTTGGTTTTAAAACTGAAAGGTTTTCATTGTTTAGTTAGCACTGGCTAAGATTCTCATGTTGTCCATGTACTTACCATTTATATATATATATATATAAACTATATAAGTAGTTTTGATAAATCAGAGCTAAATCCCTGCTAGCTGCCAGAAACCTATCTTATCCAAATACCTTTGAATTTTCTAAATAAGTACTTGAAGAGGAAAGAATTAAACTGGAAAAATTAGACTTTTCAATGGTAATAAGGCTTAGTGACTGAAATTCTGATTTTTAAAATGTTATTGTTAATGTAATATTTTAATCATACTTAAAATCCAAAACACTGCTCTTACAAGAGAAATGAGCGTTTCCAATAGAGCAAGACTCCATGTGTTTGATGCAGCAAGATGGTGAATCCATTTACTCTTTGCATTGCAAATATGCCTCACACTTTGCAGGATTAAATCGTAGCAGCCCCACTTCAGGAAAGCTATTCAAGCTCAAACTTCTCAGTTTTTTTTTTTTCCCCTTAAAAAGTTCTTTGGTATCCATTGTACTCCACTGGTTTCATGCCAGCAATAGTATGAAAGTGCTAAGCTGGTGAATCAGCTGAGAAACAAGGATTTTGTATACAGTATGATAAGTATGATTCTCAAAGCTGCCCAATTCCAACAAGAATATTATTATTTCTTTTAATTACATAATATGTAGCAGAACTGTGTTGATCCTGAAGTCGTCTCACATGGGAGCCCATGACAATTTTGCCTGCATTAAAGTAGGAAAATCTGCAAATTGACCTAATTTTTTTTTTGAGATTCTTAATAAATGAAAGTTTATTTTATTTTACTTTCTTAGTGTCTAAGCAACTCTGAAATGCACAGTTGTTTTACTAAGACATTCTAAATATATTATTTGCAAATTAATTAAAAATCTGCTTGTTTTTTATTCCCGGTTTATTCACTTTCTTGTCTCAGGGATATAGCTACAGATGCAAACTTAGCACTTTGAGTGTACATGGGAAAACAATTTACTGCGTGAGCTGATGAAAAATCCCAAACAGAGTAATTTAGTATCATGCTTATTAGGTCTATTTAGACAGCAGAAATTATAGAGTTCTGATGTCAGTCACATCAATGCTGTCCTTCATTTACATCAAACAAATATGAAGGACAGTGCTTTTTACTGATAACATTTGATTGGTTAAACATCCTCAACACAGTCATATATGAAATCATGACTTGCCTACTAAAGTTTATACTAGCTCTGTCTAATTAATGTCAAAGGAGACCATGCATTTTCTGAATACGCTGCCAAGCGAAGTTAAAAGAAGGACATGTGAAATGTAGTGCATGGATGAATCTGGGTGTTTATCACAAAATAAAATGTAAATCTGACAAGCTGTAGAATGAAACAAACAATAGAAACCTAAAAAGTCTGGATTGAATCTCAGGAATAGATTATAAAGAATATTAAATTATAACTTATTCACCTGTATCCTATTTTGGTATGAAGAGCTTTTTTTTTTTTTCTTTCATTCTTTTTCTTTTCCTTCTTGGAAAATGGAAAGAAATACTAATCACAGTGGTAATTCAGAAAATGTTTTTCTGATGCTTGTGTCTATAAGCAATACTGTATAATGAAATTGTTGATCGGTTATTCTAGTAATGCCTTTTGTGGCTGTTGTATGAAGCCAACAGAGAACCTTTTATTGACTGTCCTTGGTCTTCACCTAGCGTCCAATCATTTTCTATGCACTGATTTGAGGTTATAAGAGAACAATGCAAATTCTTCTTGTGTGACATTTTTTGTACTGTGCTATTTCTTATTTTGTTCTGACATTTGTTTTAATTCTGCATTTTGGATAGGTACATCAGAAACTAGGTTTAAAGCCCTGCTAAGTTTCCTATGTTTAAACTGACATCATACCAAACTGATCTGACAAATTCTACCCCTAATCACACAGGGATAATTTCAGTTTCTTTTCAAAGGAGAGAGGAGAGCAGCCCTGTGCCTGAGAGTAGAATCTGGTGCTACATGTTCTTTTTAAAATTTAAATTAATATAAACACCAATCCCCATCTTCTATTCAAGTACCTGGCAACTTCTGTAGCTCTTTGGCAAGCGCTGAAGAATGTGCTAATAATTTTGAAAGTTAGACTGGGAATAGGACCCAAAAAACTTCTGTTTTTACAAGCGTACAGCTCCCTGCTGCAGGCCAACACAGTCAGCTTCTTGGGGCTTTCTGGGAGAGTCTTCCCAGGGCCATTAGCCAAGGGATTTCATTACCATGTATGGATCCAAAATACTTCCCTGGGGCTACAATGCCAACTAAAGCAACAAGATGGAAAGTCTACACAGATGTTCTCATCCATTGAAAAAGCTCATTCTGGCTCAACTAGCAATTAAGCAACAGTGGTCCCTAGCTGCTGCCAGTAGCTGAAAAGGCACAGAAGAAAAGCCACAGTTACCCCGGGACTGACCTATGCACACATTTTCATCGTCCAGCTCTGCAGAAGCATTTCTGAAGTAGCCCAGCCTGCATAACTCACAGTGCTGACCTCTAGTGTTGTGCTTACAGCTCACGCAAATGACCGTATTGAGCAGCTCGATGTAACTGCACCGGTTGGAGTGCCCGAAGCATTCACAGTCTTTCAAGGAAGAACAGAAATGTATACAGAATGTATACAGTAGCAGAGTAATAGCACATTACATGCTCAGTAAAAATGAACTATGAGAAGAAGTATGGATGAATGGCACGTACACGTTAATCAATGTAACATGGACAACAGCAGATGTTTATCTGCAATGGAAGTGAGGTTAGTTTCAGGCAGGTTAGTGTGACCGACCATGGCATGATGTCGAAGGCTGGTTGCTATTGGCAGACCTGATGGAACTGAAGCATTTGCAGTTGTAAACCTTTCAGGAGTACTGGAGGCTCAGTTTCTGCTGATAGAAACGCACATCTTTTTTGCATATTTGAGATGAATATAAATCAAGACACAGGAAAATCTTCCTCATATTAAAAATATTCAATATAGAGGACAAAATTGTCAAACTTCAGCATGTTTAAATCCACAATGGTAGATAAAAACTATGTTCCGATATAAGTGGTGAGTATTGAAAACTATTACTGATTTTGGCTCAGGGTACTGTAACTTGTCAGCACTTTGGGAAGTGGACTGTTTTACTTCAAGACCAAATAAATCTTGAATTTGACAATTTTGGTGAACACCTCCTAAAATAATTGAAACGGAAGGAAAAAAAAAAGGAAGAGAAGTACTATTTAATAACCATTTTTGGCACATTTAAAAGGTAAGTATTAACCCATTTTTAGTTCAGAGATGAAGAACAGTTGGGCCAGAAAAGAGCTGGAAAACTCTGAGATGTGTACTGAACAGAAAGCATGCTTATTGCAGCCATTTGAACTGCAGCTGGAATGGCAGCCTTTTTTGAAAACAAAAACAAAAACAAAAACAAAACTCAAACCCTTTTAATGTATAGAATGCTACTGCCTGTTCTCAATCACAAGCAATATTTGTTTTTGTTCAGAAAAATAGAAATTAGGAAAGTATCAGTATCGTTATTTAAGGCACAGGTATGATATGTGTAGAAAGCTTCTGTAGGTCTAATTGCTCAGCTCTGAGTCTGAGCTCAGAATAAACGCAGGAAAAGTTATTAGGATGATCAGAGAAGTAGAGAGCCTATTTAAAAAGTAAAGACTGTGATAATTTGGCTTGTTTAGTCTGGGAAATTAAAGCCAGGATAGCACCAGGCTATAAATACATCAAGAAGATGGTCTTCTGTCACCCTAGGTGAGTATCTGTGCTGATGGACAACACTGGCACAAGACCAAAGGCATATTAACTGGCCATTGAGACGCCTCAGCTGTGTACTAGAAGATGGCATCTAGCCATTAGGGCACTGAGGTTCTCAAACACCCTTCCAATTTGTAGCAACACCACTGATGCTTTAGAGATGTAGTTTATTAAATTAGTAAAAGAGATTATGGTATGTTTCTTTGCCATAATGGAACGCTGGATGCAGTGACACAGAAGATCATTGAGGGTTTGAAGTTAACTTAGCCTATAATTAGACAAAGTTGTAGTAGAGGGTGTAAAATGTTAATTTTTCATAGACGTGGCAGGGGCCAGGTCCCTGTGACTTTTCTAAGGTGTGCTGCTGATTGTGCTGGGAACATAGTGAGCCCACAAATTGTGTAGTGCATCCAAAACAGTATGCATGCCTGTTCACGTTTCTTAAGAAACTGCTATACCAGTCCATGTTCACGAGTATGTTATTAACACAATATGTACGTACTTTTTTTGCCAATACAGCAGCCTGTAAGTAGACTGCACATTTTCTTTTACCTACAGCACTTAGCATAACATATATATCCATCTTTAGAACTGCCTTTTTGCTGCCAGGAAACGTTATTTCAATTTACATATATATATTCAGTGAACGTATGCACATCCCCATTTTCTTTGATATAATACTGCTAAAATAATGCCCACAGTCCGTGTTAGCCTGATAATTTTGATCCCTCCTACTGCTGTACAGTAAAAGACTTGGTGTACTAGTTTCAATACACTACCTCTCTTTTGCAACTGGTCAGTGAGATTCAGCATCTCAGCCAGCTGCCCAGCTGCGTTTCTCTCCTAGCTTATCTGTCTTACCTGAGTGAAAACTGCCTGAGTGGGGTAGAGGCAACAGACCTAAAAGCAGAAGCTAGTGCCATCAGACAGGACCACAGTCAAAACCGTGCTAAGTTTCACAGTGTTGAATTTCTAAAATAAGAAAGATTGGTTGGAGATAAACAATCTGTTCCTTTTGAATCTCAGATTAAGAAGCAATTCTTTAATTTCTGCTTTGACGATGCACCTGTCCTGCCCCCATTGCACAACTTGTTTTGTTGAGAAGATACTGTGCTGACCTAGTTGTCAGTCTTGTGGCTAAACATAAATCACACTGCAGGTGAATTCAGAGGAAACAGTAACAGGCAGCAAAATAATATTGCATTGTTATATTACAAAAATATGCAGACTATAAGTAAGTGACAGTAAATCAGACTATGCTACTTCATCTTTTGTTTTTAAAATAGCAGAGAGAATATTTTGTGAATGAATAACTACACTATTTCCACTCTGAAACGACCTTCAGTAATACTACTACAACACATAATTGGCTATTACAAAAGCACACAAAAAATTCCTGTGCATAAAATAATTCACTGTTATAGCAAAGCTTTCTCCAAGTTATGATCTTGACTGAAGAAGAATCTAACAATTGTGAAAGGCTCAGTTTGATATACAAATATACTCTTAAACAGACTCTGAAGGCCCACTCAAGTTCAGATGCAGCTTGTCAATTTTAAGGGTAAATAATTAGACCAATTCTTGATCTCATTGCTATCTACTGTGTGGGAGTGGAGAGGGAAGTGCTGATTTCTTCTTCCTGATGACCTGTGATAGAATGGAATGGAACAGTTCAAGCAGCACCAGGGAAATTCAGATTGGATATTAGGAAAAAAATTTTCACTGAGAAGGGGTTAGGCAGTGGAGCAAGTACCCCTGGAAAGCAAGTCCCAAGATTATTGGTGTTCAAGAAATCTTGTGACAACTTTCTAAGATACATGGTTTAAATCTTAGGTTGCACTATGTATAGTCAGGAGTTGGACTCTATAATCCTTGTAGGTCCCTTCCAGTGCAGGTTCTATGATTCTTGTGTCTACGCTCTTTTGTAGTAACTGTGCTGAAAAGCACTATGACTGTTGGTCTTAACACTGTCAGATGCCAAATGGTAACCAATTTTTCCTAATTTTTGCTTTTCCTCCATTTTGCTAATGCAATAAAATGGACTTATTTTGCCTATTGGTATTGGACTGGTCAGTGAATCGTTTATACATTTTTCTAGGTTTATATATATATGTATATATATATATAAAACAAAACAAAAACAAACAAACAAAAAACCCACGTTGTGTAAAGGGTTTGCATATTATCAAAATGGAAGTATTTTCACCACTGGTTACATGAGGTGCTTCCCTGAACTACTGAGACATAACAAGTAGAATTGTGTTAAGCATCATGGTGTTTGGTTACCTAATACCTGTCAATGCTCTATGGCCTCTATAACTTATCACGTGATTCACCCCTACCAGTGCAGAAAGACCAGAAAGTACAATGTAAGATTTCTAAGCATATGTCTCTGGTTAGCAGCCCAATAACTTCCATGTGTAGGCAAAGCCATGGAATTGCTGAAAGAGGTGGAGGAAAAGTACCAAAATCAGGCAGAAAATGGTTTAATGAGATTGAAATGCCATGAGCTTACAGTGCTACAAAATGCTGCTTTCAATTCCAAACACTGTATGTTAGAAAAGACACAGGTAAACTAGAAGCAGTTTAAAGCTGAGTAACCGTAAGGAGTACATGAATTGGAAAGCAAAACCTCAAAGATGAGGTAAGGCTAGCTAGGTGTGTTCAATGCAAAGGAAAAAGGGAGAAGACAGAGCCATGTTAGGTTTGATAATTATATTTGGGTGATTCAGAAATTGTCCAATTCCTCTCCAACTCACAGAAGAACTGACTCTGTGAGCCTTTAAAGATTATTTTCAGTGCAATGATTTTGTTGTGATGACCTTGATCCTACTGCATAAAGCATAAAATTACATATTGAAGGATGCTCATGTAAAGGTTGAAAATGTCTTTCTATAAATTGAATACTTTGTTGCCTCCCCTCCATTATAATGCCACATTTATATCTTTGGGATCATATACTGTTCTGCTATCAGTCAGGACTAGGTTCAGCTCGAGCTTCAGCTGGGACCAGTAAAACATGAAACGTCATCACAAGAAACAATGGTAGACACACATGGAAGGGAAGCACAATTTTAAAACTAAAACCAATAATGCATGAAGCAGCAATCAGTGTCATTTTCTAATTAAAATCACAAAAAGTATTTCAAGAAAAGTGCATTCAGAAATCATTAAAATCTGTTTTTTTTTTTCTTTTTCATTGTCCAGTAACTCTGATTTCCTCCTCTGTACTCTAACAAAAGACAAAGGAGATTTTCTTGTGACCTTAGAAATGACCTGCCTCAAAACAGTCATTATGATCTCATCAAATGGGTCAAACTAAGTTCAAATGTTTGTTGCTATCTCTAGTCTTTAGTGATGTGTGCTTCATAAATAAGGAGATATTCACAAATAGCTACAGAAAGACAAAACATG
This sequence comes from Odontophorus gujanensis, assembly GCA_013399175.1. NCBI lineage: Eukaryota > Metazoa > Chordata > Aves > Galliformes > Odontophoridae > Odontophorus > Odontophorus gujanensis. The sequence goes on from VXAB01004890.1 coordinate 160,951, forward strand.
TTTTATGTACTCTTTATATAGATAAATTGATGAGGAAAACCAACGATAGTATGTCAGAGTTCAGACTGAATGATAAATATGCAAATGAAATAGGTTGCCTGTATGCTACTGAGATAATATTGGCATCCTTCATTATGCCCACATAATACCATTATTTTGATAAAACACTGAAACATCAGTACAAAATGTAATGCCTGTACTTTCAATTTGCACATTGTTACAATAAAATGAAGATGTAAGGCACACTTACAATGCATTAGAAGACATAACTACATATTAAACTCCATGGCACTTACAGATACTTCTTGATGATATGGACAATTGACTTTTTTATATATTGTTTCCCTTCAACTAATCTTTTTCTTTCCTTTTTTTTTTCAATTTATGCAGATGGGTGAGGAAAAACATCTCTAGCAAGCATTTCATTTCATTTCTAGGCAACAGTCTGAATTGTCATGTTCTAGTATTTAATTAATTTAAAAGCAAGTGCCACGTCACCTTATATGTCAGCAGTGACTGAGTAAAAAGCATAATTATTTCTTCTGTGTATGCCTCATGTTTATTTGACTTAATATTTCTGCTGTCAATGAAGATGCCTCACCAGTAAAGCTGATGGGTTCACTTCACAGATATTCCAGATTCATACAGTGCAATGTTTTCACAACACATAGCACTATGAAATCACTGTATGAATCCAAGAATTCCTACCTCTCTTGTGGTTTGCAACTTGAACAGAAGAAACAGTTGTCATAGATAATTTGGGAGTAACTGGATAGGTAATAAAATGAACAGTAAATTAGAAAAGATTTCAAATAGGAATAAATCAAAAGATTAAAATAAATTTCATTTTGTTTCTTTACCATGTTAAATTAACTTTAACAATGGATACCGTTTTGTAAGGAAACCATGAAACTTAATGAAAATGTATTATAGGCTACCAACTATAGAGTCATTTGAGCTGGAATATCTGAAACAAAGGGAAAGTAATTCACATATGCACACTGGCAATTCTGTGTTAGATGTTATATGATAACTTCTACTATTTAATGACCAATGACTATAAGACAACCAGTGTGCTCTGTAAAGGGTTTTATGAAATTTACTTGCATATATACTCTGGCCTATTAGCATAAACAAAGAAAACATGATAAAATATTGGATATAACAAGATTTTTGTAATTATTCTCATCATACACTATAATTAACAAGTATTTAATTTACAGTAAATACATAACACTGTAACAATGTACTGTAAGCGTATAATCTAAACAGAAATGCTTTTGAGTTTTCGTGTTATGTGTTCTTATTTACCGGGGAAGAAACAATGAGTAATCTTGTGCAGCGAAGTTAGGTCTTAGATTACAAGCAGTATAAATGATTAAGCTATGAAATCCATTGTGAATACGGTAGGCTAATCCTTAGAGAGAGCAGGGGAGTAGACATCAACCTGTATTTTTTTGTTTGTTTAAAGACCACATGCAAAAACCTGGAAAATAGAATATGGGCTCAATTAAATTATTAAAATACTGTCCTATCATCAGGGATATTTGATTCAAAATATACGTGAATAATACAAACTAAAGTATATTTCTAATCCTTATAGAGCACAGACCTACTGTGATTTTCTATTTTTTGGGTGGATTGTGTAGAAGCTTGCATATATAACACGTTAAGTTTTATACGTATCTCCATTTGGTCACTGTGATCAATGGATAGAACTGCAGCCATTCTAAGATAATTTCCCAAAGGAATCCTATTTTTTACTGTTTGTTTGTTTAGTTTAGTAGCTATTTTCTATATCACCTTTTAATTAATTTATTTCTCCATCTATATATGCTATAGGCCAGAAAAGACATGCTCTGAATTATCAGAGCATGTTCCTGGTCAAATTTCTGCAGTGTTTTCTTGGGAGTGAAGGGTTACTGGGGCACTAAATAAGGAGAAAAAAAGAACATTATATTTTTACATTGAATGATCATTATGAAATGTGTAGCACAGCTGAATAAAGCTTCAAATAACAGAGAATATTGCTTTTACTTTATTACTCATCTCAAAAAGTCATTCTGTCACTTTCAGTGCTAATCATCATGCCAAAGTCTGTGAGTAATTTTTTGTGTGGAACTTGAATTGCAGAGAACACTCTATTCTGCAGAGATCTTGCTTACAGGCTGAATGGCATAAAAGCTGAGAATTCCCAGCTCTCTTGGGAAAAGAAAGCGGAAATAAAATATTAATAAATGGGTTTAAAGAAGACAATCTTTTTTACTCAAAAGTCTAAAAGCCTATTCATAATACAGACTGTGCTGATTATACAAGTCATACAACATTTAGAGATTTCTGTACAGCTTAATGTGTATAAGTACTTATAACCTGTGTCTCTACATTTCCAGACTTTACACATCGATGTGCATGATCTTATTTTTGGAAGATGCCCAATTGCCCAATTCAGGTAAGGTTTGTTTTGTGGTTGAACTCTGTAGATATTTTCTCACATAATGATTACTCAGCACTAATCGTTGCTATTTTTGCTGCCATGTTGGGACTCTTTGAAAGAAATTTGGGAAATTTTACACCACTAGGAATTTTACAGCATCCTACCTTGATTTGGTTTAGAAACCTCAAGAGAAGAAATATTCGGCCATATCCTATCAAACTTTGGAGGATCTGCATGCATCAGGAAAAATCAGGTTTTGTTATTTGCATCTGTGATATTGTTCTGAACAGGCAAGCATATGGACAAAGACATAGACTACAAACATCCATTACTGAACTATTCCAGGTTGCACTTGAACAGTACATGACCACACTGAACAAGAAAACAAGCAATTGATGACTCCCAAAACACCAAATGGACATAAAATACTGTGCATAACAATTTATCTCCTATGGTCCAAAATATCATTGTTCATCATCAGAAGGTACTGAAGACCAACATATGTGGTTCTAACACACTGAACAAAATAGAATCATATTCTTTTAATGTGCTCTGTAGAGACAAAATAACAATATCAGACAAATACAGATTTCTTACCAAAGGCACATATCTTACCGTTGCATCCTGTTTTAAGGCCTTCTGAGTGAGATACACTTCTGATATCAAAAGAAATATATTTTCCAGTAGAGTGAACCTTTTCTTAGCTCTCACATTTTTTGTGTTGAATCTATTTCGTATCACATCTACTGGTATATTTCACAGCTAGATTATGTTTTTGTGAAAACACAAAGTGTCTAAGTACCTTAAAGGCCCTAAAGCCATGCCCATAGAGGCATTTTGTCTCCCATCAAAGGTATAAGATATGTCTCTTTAGAGCTTCACCTCCTTTAGTCAATGATGTGTTTTGGAGTTGAAGTAGGGTGGAATGATTACACTTATTGGTTCTGACTGCTGGAGCTAAGAGCAAGTAAGGAGATGAGCTGGTGGTAGAGGGGGAGAAAACTTTTCCTTGGACCCCAATGTGGGACATGGTCTTTATATTGTTTCTTTTTCTTTTTTCTTTTTTTTTCTGTTCTCTTTGATCACTGACAGCTCCATCTGCCTAGCTTTGGACACCAGATTTGGACGCTGTTTTTTCATCTTCTGTGAGTACTACAGCTGTTCTTTTCTGAATTGAAAAGAATTTTCCTTAATGATCACATCAGCCTACACAGTAGTGATGTAAATGGGAAGAGGGGAATTTATTTCTGCGTATGACGAATTCAGTTGGGTGGTATGTAGACTGCAATTGTCAAATCTTTCTGGTATCAAAGATCTAGACTGATAGTCTTTTTGAAGATAATGTGTTTCACTGGTGTATCAGTCCTAGTGGAAAACTTAAGAGGGGAGCAAAGAGAAAAAGACTGGGGCTTTATCCACCTGATCTAGAAGGAACATGTGATTTTTTTTTTTCTACTGCATCTTCTGACCAATTTGTCAAAGGTGAAGGGAAACGGACTGGGTGTGAATGGACATCCCAAAAGTTTTCCTGTATAGAGAACAACTTAAAGAGAGGCTTGCACTGTGCTATTTCCTGTTAGGTAGGCTTCTGAAATTGATTCAGTTAATATTTGATCTAAATATATAATTGCATGATATTGCATTTTTGTGGGTTTTTTTTCCTTATTAGTCAAGGTAATGGATGTAAGGAAAACCAAGCTGATTTGGTAGATTCTCAAATAGTCTAAAGACTTGATTGAAAACAACCTGCCTCTGCTAATCAGATCCACCAATTCATACACATAGGAAGTGCAAACACAGTAGTCAGTGCACAACAGAAGCTATTTAAAAACCATACCGACGTGTCATGATAACCCTAGCACACTATTTCACTATAAGTCTGTGCACCTGCAACTACCTTCTTCCTCCTGAAACACTGATTTACTTGTAATGGTAAAGAAGTTTGAAATACATACAAATAAATTATTTAAACAGTTAATTCACTGTTTAAGTTTTGGTTCAGTTCCAGGAATGCTTAGTGTTGGTTTAAGTGTTTGAATGGACTGGACATTAGAGAATGTATGAAAATCAGGGGCGAGAAATAAAGAAATCTTTATTGATTACATTTTCTAAAATGACCTAGGTAGTACCAGAAATAAAAGTAACAATACCAACGCTTTGTAATGCCTTAGGACTAACTCTCTGAAATACCTGTTTCTTAATTAACTGTAGGTCTTATAAATGAAACATATCAACTCTTATTCTGATAATGATTTCCCCAAGGAATCTCTTGTCTTGTCCAAATAAAATCGTTACTTGTGTGACAGAAAATCAGTGTTACATGTTCCTAAGTAATCCTACAAATTCTATGGATCTGTGATTCTTTTAGCAAACTGACTTGAAATGGAGATTGTGACTTGCTACAATAATGAAAACTTCCTAGACCTTTTAAATTAGACTACATTGAGCTGTGCTTCTTAATTGGCACACAAAACAGATGAGCATATGTACTGTGCCTGAGGATTAACAATTAAGAGTTATTACTGGTTATTATTACTAGTTATTAGTGCTAATTGTAACCGTCTTAGAAGGGACTTCTGGAGGTCATTTGTACACTGTGCTCATAGCAAGGTCAGCTTAAAATGTTGTCGTTCAGGGTCATATCAAGTAGTAATCATCTGATGTCTTTAGTAGCTCTGGGCTGCTTGGTAATGTGGTTAATGCTCCAGGAGACTTAATGCTTCTTTTACTCACACTTAAAAAAAAATAAAAATAATAATAATAGAAATATATATATATATAGAGAGAGAGAGATTTGATAAAGAGAAGGTTTTTATTTAATATATTTTTTAATGACCTTACTCATGGTATGTATTATCACCAAGATAACATATTTCCTGATGAAGGTCTTTTTACTTATCTTCCTAGATCCCTCTTTCCCTCCCTGAATATGACATTAAATGCTTTATCTAAAAGCATATGTGAGACTTCCAAGTCAGAGAATACTGACTGTCATTCCCACAAGTATATTGGAGGAGATGAGTCATCCTCTGAACAGACATCAGTGACATTCCTTTAGAAGCTAGTTATTCTTTTATTGCATCTTGTGAAAATATTTCTAGTTCTAAGTCATCACCACAAAACATTCTTTTTTAAATAGAGAAGTTAAACTATACTATTCAAGAACATTTTGTTTGCATGCTCTATTTTGTAATTGAAGTCCTTATTTTCCTGAATAATTAATATTGGCCTAGGTATTCTAGAAGAAACACTAGATAAACCTAGGATACTACTCTCTTGTTATATGTTCCATTCTAGGTAAACAAGGCTACAGAAATGTAAAAAAACGTGCTTCTAAAAATAGACTTTTTAGTGCACTGTTTAAAAGTAAAGGTACCACGGACATCTTAAATAGTAAAGATATGTGAGATATATGAATGAGCAGAAAATCAAGACGTAACATTTTAAATTTGCATTGGAAGCTTCTGTATTTTTAGTTCCTATTGTTTGAAAGTCAACTCTTGAAAAAAATATCTTTTGTGGAGAAAACTGTTGATTGCTGATTTACTGCATGTATAAACATTTCTTCTGGCCATTCCTTCCCACCTCCCCCCTCCCTCCAATTTTTTTGGATTTGAAGATATTACATAAAGAAAATAAATTTCAAATATTCCTTGAAACTGCAATCTGCATCACATGCCACATCATGGTTTTGAACTAGGGAAATAACAGAAGTGAAACAGGTCATTTCAACCTAATTCCAACCAGACAGCTGCACATGAAAAAACTTGTCATTTTGTTGGCAGAAATTAATCAGCTCTTTGTTGGTTTCTCACTTCAACAGAGTACTGAGCTGGCAGTAAAATTAGAATGTACTTCCACTGAGAGGGACTATCCTTCCTCAGGGGTGAAGAACAGGGGCAGGTGATGGAGCATATGAAGACTGTGTTGCTGCCTGGGCATCTGCACTCTGTATTCTTTCATCTCCTAAAATGTTTAATGTCCACAAACAGTGCATTTGCTAAAAATTACTCATAGTAAAACAGTATGTCTTAAGTAATGTTCACTCTAATGGCAGACAGAGAGAACTTGTGTTCTCCCTCTTAGTGAGGGAGACTAGTTATGTTTAAGTTCAGTCTCCTAAAACTTTGGCTTAAAACATGTAAAATTATAAGAAAAAAATAGATGCAAATTCAATGATCCCAGCAGAAGGTGTTGAAAACTGGCTTTGCCGCTGCCTATTTTAAACGAATAACTGAGAATAAATTTGGTTTATTCCAGAATATAAGCATCTGATGAGCACAGTGGTAGATTTATGTTTAATACTGAACAAAAAAAGAATGCCAATAATTAAAAATAATTTTCACTCAGAGTAGTGGCAATGGAGATTTTGTAACTGAATGTTTGTATCAAATGATATACCATCACTTCTTGGAAAAATCATGTGATGATTATTACACTGTTTTTAGGTCTGTTTGAAACCATGATAGCATACCTCATGAAAAATTTGTCTTTTGGCAGTCTATTAATACTCAAAATGTATCTCCTGAAATGGGAAGAAATGCCAATGAAAAGTTGTTACTTCATTTTTTTTAAACCATGCATTGATTTTATTAAGTCTTAAAAAAAATTCCAGGCCAATTTTAGGCAATCTTTTTGGATCATTGTAGGAAGTTTCCTACCTGTTCCTTTGGAGAAAGGAGAATTCTGCATAAATATGAAGATGTGGTTGTTTTATGGCAGCTCCTCAGCCATAACATCTTTTACAACTGTTGAAAGAATTTAAATGCAATTAGTTCCTTATTTGTCCAGTTGTTGTCTCAGTGTAAAAGAAAGTGATTTTTTGAGGCTTTAAAAATCCAGTGATCCAGTTCTGGAAATTTTTGGAGCTGCTCTCAGAAAAAAAAAATCCACTGTTTTTAACTAAGGTATGAGATAGTTAATCTCACAATAATGAGGTTGGAAGAACTATTCTTCAATTGTAAGTACTTACAGCATTTGAGGAAATATTTGCAAAAGTATTTTTTATTTTGATTTGTTCTACTTTTATTCTACAGTGGTGCTGGAATTCACTTGTGAACTGAGACTACTGACAGTCACAACTGATGAAGAACAGTAAATCAAGACCTATTTTACAAAATAGAATAATTCTAAATTTTTATTTATTTATTATTTATTAAAATAGAATCAGAATGTTGATTTCAAGACTAATTCTTCCCTGTACTCCAAGAAATAAGTGGATTTCATGTCTAGGGGACAAAGAAGAAAGAGGGAATAAAATACAGAAGTGCTTTTCTTACTCCCAGTGTTTTTTCCTCAAACTTTGAAGATGCTGTACTTTTAAATATCTTCATAGATCTTGTATTTTCTCCATAAACTTTTCTGAGTAACTGCATCTAAATTTGCAAGTTGCAAACACAACATTTTTTTCTGTGGGTACCATAATTCATATCAAAATGTTGCTTTGTATAGTGTCTCTGTAGCATCCTATCACTTGATGGTTTGTTAACAGCTAAAACAAATAGGGAACTGAATGGTCTCCTCTGTATTACAGCAAATTAAAAAAAAAAAAAAAAAAAAAAAAAAAAAAAAAAGTCCTGAAAAGACTGCTATACTACTGTACTACTGATTGTAATTAATCCCAGATGATGAAGTTACTTCAGGATGAAAAACGAGAAACAATACAGAACTGCCACTGGCCATGTCTACTGGATTGGAGAGAATGGCTCTTCTTATCTGTTAAAATTGGTGGATCTGGCAAATCAAGCAAACTAAAACAAAAACTCTCACAAATTCCAGCCCAGCAGTTTATCAGTGCTTCCTTAAGGAGTATACTAGAAATCACTCCATGAGGAGCAGGATTCCATTCAGCTCTGGAGTCCGCAAAGGGACTCTACATAGTGAACTTCAAGACTGAAATCCTAGTTACATGGAAGAAGAATGGCATTCTTATGGATCCTATCAGGTAAATAAACTCACAGTGTCTTTGATTTAGAATGTTCAATTTACTTTCAGATCTGGTATTAAAATGAATGCACTGTACCACTACGGTTTTCATTTAACTGCTTATTCAGATAAGGCGATTGCCTTAGACTAGGTGTCTGATTAACAGTATTATTTATTAAAAGGTCAGATTTCATTAAAACTGAATTGAAATGGGAATATTTTGCTAACATACAATCTGAAAACTATTTAAATGTTTTGAAAGAGATAAACATCTTTGTGGTCTCTAAACTATTCAGTTCCCTCTGTAAAACTTGTCCTCAAATAATTATAAATAATCACAGCCTAGTTATGCATATTTATGTCCTAATGGCATGTGTGGGTGTTACATATATAATCTAGTCCATTGCTTGGCACTGTAATAACTTTGATCCCACTGTAAGTTTAGTGAGAGAAGTTCTTGATTGGTGCAAGGGGATGATATCAGATTCAAAATACTTTCTAGTATTTGCTTTCACTAATTTTTAATATTTATATTCTCTACTTCAAAACTTCACAGTAAATATTTAAAACAAAGTTACACTCATCCTAATGCTATTTGAAATGCAGAAAGATATCCACCAGATCTTTCAAGGTTAAGAAACCAATAAAATAGGAGCGCCCATCCCAGGTTTATTTTATTTTATGTCTTCTATTCATTGTCATTCCAAAAAAAAAAGCTCTCTTAATTTTAAATTGGTTGTAAAGAAAAACAAAAATAGAGAGAACAAAGCAGACAATACCATTTGAATATCTTGATTCCACCTTGCGCTTGGGTGCACAGTCTGTCTCTAAACTCTACCTCATCTGCCACCAGCAGGCTTTAAGGTGATAATCACCCACACAGAGCTATTTGCACATCATGTCTATCTTATCCTGTATCTAATTATACCCTTTATAACAAACTGTTTAGCATAATTAGTGGTACTATGCTGTACAGGAATAAAGACAGAAGCTATCGGTTAGAAGATTCAGGTTTTTGAAGGCATACGTGTACAAACTAGTAATTTTTTTATGTGGTCACAACAACAAACATTTTGAAGCACTGGCCTCTGTAAAATTATACAATGGTTATTTTAGCAAGTAAAATAATGCAGTTTTCAGAATGTTGAAGTACTATATATAAGCATTGCTGATCATAAGTCTTGCAACTTTGAAATGGTTTTGGGACTCATTAATTGCTAATGCTCTCACCAAATATATTTGCAGGTATGGCTGAAAAATGCTGAAAGGGGCAGTGTTGGAATCAAGAATGCTAGAAGTGGTTGAAAACCTATTATTCAACTGGTAGACAGCAGCAGGTACAAATGACCTTAATGGGAAAGCTCGGATTTATTTATTTTTTTTCTAGATGATCAGAAAGGATGTTTACTTAATGACCACTCTTTCTTTGTGCTCAAACTAATGATGAGCTGCTTTAATACAAGATCACTGAATTAGAAAAGGAATACAGAATGATGTGTATATGTGCACACAGTTAAATACATCTTTTCTTTGGGGATGCTTTCATTGGTGTCTTCAGAGTGTTTAATGAACACTGGTTGCAGTGGCTCCTGATTTATATGCTGGTTTCCATTCATTCCCTCCCTCCTGCTCCCTTCTTATATTACTTTAGAAACCTTGAAGAACACAAAGCTCAGTGCGCCCATAGTAGTGTTTTCTGTCAGGCAAAATAAAACCCAAACAGTAACTCCTGAGAATAAACTCCTGCCCCGAGCCGGGGAAGAACTCTGCTGATTTGAAGACAAACAGCATAGACAGAAGAAGAAATAATGCAGAACCCATTAAAGCAGCCACAACTAACAAATCTTTTTCAGTTTTATGTATTAATTGTTCTTCTGCTAAATTTTCTAAGACAAGAATATATTTATGGGTTCTATCCCTGTTTAATTGATAATTCTGCTATTTCTATCCTATAGTAAAAATGTTCAGAACATTGTGCAAGTAGAGCTTTTTTTCCCCTGAGCTACTTAAGAAGAAAAGCATGAAAAAAACAAGCAGAGTATCAGTGTTGTGCTCGTGAAGAGATGCTCATGCTTCATCCCTTCCAGATAAGTAAAGAAATTTGTTGAATTCTACCACGTATTATTCCAAGATATTTAGCACATTTCAGATAAAGCATAAGATTGTACTAATTCTTCTATTTCTTCTGGAACGTTAAACAGATTTTTCTTCATTTTTAATAGAAAACAGTACTAATCAACCCAGTGTAAAATACAAAGAGGTCAACATTGCATCCTTTCAGGTCACCATTGCTCAAAAGGTATTTGAGTTTCCCTATTAAGTTTTCAAAGGCCAACATCTGCTGATGCTCAGAAATGGTAGATGTGGTGACAAAGGCTGTATGGAGCATGAAGTGAAAACACAACTATATAGTCCATGCAACACAGTACTAAGAAAATATAGCACAACCATACTCCAAAGACCTGTTTTCCCATTCATCCCATGTCTGTTATTAATGGCAAGATATTCCTGATAACACCAATATAAACTTACTTTTCTCTTTCACTTATTTTTTTTTTTTGTTATAGAGTATATGTATAAACAGATGGTTTTTAAAATATCACATCACTATCCATTTCCAGTTCATTTATTCCATTGACATGAAATGGCAAAGGAGATATTGAAGTAGGAAAATTACATTATTCAAACTGAAGACTTTCAGTTGCATGTTATTGTCATTGATGCTGCTTCAATATTTAAAGCTACAAAACAGAAGCTGTTAACACTGTTCTTACAAGGATGCTAGTTTTGATGGTGTTTAGCTTGCTGCCTAGAGTTTAACAAATCAGTGCTGTTCATGAGCTTCCATAAATGGAGCTGATTCATAAATTGACAGACCTGACTATGCACCATAAGAAGAGAAGCAGCTTTATCCAAATTATTAGAAGCTTTTCAGCTGGTTATCAGGTATAGCAAATTGTACTTTACTACAGTGATATTTTATCATTGTGATAGTCCTGCATAACATAAGAGTTGTGTCTAAAGTCTCTGCAAAGCTGAGGCTGTGGGGAATATTCTTTCAGTCAGCCACAGCATGATAGATTTCTAGCCCTGCACTCTATTTGTAAGCAGCTGACATGTCCTGACTGTGTGCACTTGGCTGCTGTGGAACTCAGCTAAGACTCAGAGCTCGGTTCCTATAGTCTTCCTCTGTTCAAGTGTTCTTACACAATTAATCAGTTACTTCCTTGATATGCTAATTCTTTACATTGCAGCACTATGATTTTATCATAGTTTTGGTGTAATATTTTAATGCTCTATATGCATACATAAAAGCAAAGTCATTTTTACAAGGAGCACAGTTCCATTTGTTCTGTGCTTAAAATCCCAGTTCAAAGGCTACTGGTGCTAATGCAAAGATCGAACAGATACACTGCAGTTACTAAGCTACTACACAAAAATGAAAAGTACTTTTGTGAATCTTCTGTTCTCTCTTTGCATTTCTACACATACAAGCACATGAAAATTAATTGTCCTGTACTTCTCTGTTACTAGTAAACACTTTCACATAATATACTCAAGAAATATTTTCTGTGGAAGTTTTACTTCTCTGCATAACGCTCATTTTTATAGCACTCATTTTTCATCTACTGATAAGAATGAATGAGAAAATCTGTGCTTGAAGGCAAATGTGTTGTCAGGAGTGACATTCTCTCTGACCATATAATACAGTTCTGTGTTAATGTAAGCCAGTACATAACCCCTTCACGGTACAGCACATTTCAGAAAAAACATCATCTACAACAGAGAGGGATGTTGGGAAACTAGATCCAAGAAGCTGAATGAAAATGACAAACAATATTGTTTCTTTTTACTTACTACCAATACTGGAAATACTGGGTATACCTGTAGAGAAAGAAAACAATAAAAAGATATTGTTAGGTGTTTGCCGTAGTTGGCAGCACTATTACATCTAAGATTCTGAAAAAAAAATAAATTCTCATTTTCAGAATATTGTATCAATAAATAGATCCTAGCAATTGCCAGCATTTATCCAGCCCTTTCTAAATGCAGAGTCTTTAGATTTTTCAGTATGAGACTGCAGGGACCACTAAAATGTATTGACAGATGGGTATTTCTGGGACCCATACCAGGTCTCTAAACTTCATGAATTTGTTCAGAACAGTTTTGTATTTGAACTAACCAGCCATTAGGTTTGATGCTCTAGATAAAAATATAATTCATGCATGTATTATGCAGATCTAGGGAAAAAAATTAACCAAAGGATAGATAGATGCATTGCTAACTGTTGCCGAGCTCACAGGTAGGGCTCTCGCGAGATCGAAACCCCCCTGTGAGCTACGTAGCAATTAGAAGTATGGCACCTTACTGTGAAGTGCTGAATCATTGTAACTCATTAGTGCGCATGCTTATCAGTAGGCCATAAAAGCTGTGAAGTACAAACAATAAACGCCATTTGCTGCTCATCGCATCGGTGCAATATCTCAGCTCTTGGCCCTGGTCGGGCAGGTCGTGAGCTCAGACCTATGCGGGACCAGTTTTTGCAGGCCGAGGTCCGTTGGGTGGCACGCACGGCAACAAGTGGTGACCCCGACGTGATAAGTCTGTGTACCCGCGGCGGTGAAGTCGCGGAAGGCCGGTGAAGGCGGATTTTGCAGGGGCTGTCCTGCGCTTTTTGTGGCGTTCTGAGCTGGTT